>PVJD01017974.1:0-15914 GCA_004026545.1 Mormoops blainvillei | reverse complement strand
AATAAAAAAAAAAACCTAAGCAAACAACCAGAACAGGAAGAGAATCATAGATATGGAGAGATCACTTGGAGGGTTATCAGCTAGGAGGGGGAAGGGAAGAATGGGAGGAAAGGCAGTGAATAAGAAACATAATTGGAAGTATAAAATAGACAGGGGGATGTTAAGAATAGTATAGGAAATGGAGAAGCCAAAGAACTTATACACATGACCCATAGACAAGAACTAAGGCGGGGAGATTGCTGGTGGGAAGGGGTTACTGGGCAGAGGAAGGCAAAGAGGGAAAATTGGGAAAACTGTAATAACATAATTCATAAAATATACTTAAAATTAAATGAAATGAATACCTCTGGAAAAAAAGAAAATGAACCCTTTATTGAATTCATTTAAAGTTTTGTCTCATTGAGGTGGTCTCATGAGAGACCCTTTGATTTTTGAGGGTTCCTGGTAATCGGATATAGTATTTCTGCCCCATTATTATTTACAGCAGTATAGACAACAGACTTGCAAGCTGTTAAATCTGAAACAACAGATGACACCATCTTATAGTTAGTTATTTTTAATGATAGTAATATTTATTTTAATGGCGAACGAGACTCTTTAGTTTCCTGTCTTAGTTTAACAGGAATATTTTTCAATCTGGTTGAATTTACGATCTTAAAATAACTCCAGATAGTTAAGCTTTGGGCTCTTTATAATTCATGGTCTAGTACCTAGACTCTCAGCCATGCAGATGTGCAACTGGAATGTGCCTTAACATAAGCATAACTTACTATGTTCATTCCATTTTAAATAGATATCTGTAAATAAATACTGCTGTAATTACTTGCAGAAACTTGGTAACCTTAGTTACTGGTAGCAAGGCAACTTTCCAGCCATGAGTTTGCAAACCCAAATCCAGTGTCCAAGATACAGTTTCCAATTTGTGTGTGACCACTTCTCTACTTCTAAGTTCATATAGTCTCTCATTTCTGTCCTTAGCTTGGATAAAAATAGATGTTTGACTGTTTTCTGTCTTCCCTCCTCTTCCATCCTGTATGGAATTTCCAACCTGTGTGAACAGCAGAACATTTTCCTTTTAATACATGGAAAAGAGGGAGGAGAGGAATGTTAAAGAATCCAAGATATTTAGATTGGTTAAAGTATTCCAAGGCATTACCACCTGCTGTTTTTAACCATTAATGAAGCTGTTAGTTGCTCTAATCTGGGAGGTGAACCAAAATAATGGTTTTGATTTTAACTTAATTTAAAAACCAGCTTATTGAAAAAAAAATGCCTCTAGCTTGCTAGAGTCAGAATGCTGATAAACCAAAGTAAGTCAATTACAGAAGCTGACCCAACATTCATATGTAAGCAGGAACTGTTCTAAACTTGGGGAATTATTATCATCACTAACTAGAAAATTTAGTCCTTTTAAATTAAAGGAACCCTTTTATTCCAAAGAAATGTTTCATATAAATATCTGTTCCATTTTTTTCTGGGAGAAAAACTGATGCACCAGGGTTTAAAACTATTAATGTCAAAACACAAATGATGGCAAAATCCAGAGTGAAACCTAAAGTGCAAATTCTTTTGCTTGACCCACTGCTTATCAAACGGTGCATCTTAGAAGTTTAGCGATTATCTGTAAGTATCCTATTAAGTTTGGATTTTATTACACTGGATGATTTTGCTTAGTGGCAAAATGAGAACTCAGAAATACAGTGGTTATTCACAAAGTGGTTTTTAGAGACCTGGAGTCAGACCTTTGAGCCAACTGTCAACTTAGAAGGTTTCATTATGCCTCTCGGAGTTTCACCAAACACTTTCAGATTTATAATTGATGTCTACTGAAGCTGCAGGCAAAGAAAACATTCCTTCTTTGACTGCAGAAAACATTACCTTAATGTTGGAACCCAGTTAGCTGTAAGGTTGGTGTTTCAAATCACACTAACCCGATAATACAGCAACTAAACACTCCTGAATTAAACTTCTTATCAATCTATATAGCTAATAAGTCTGTAAATAGGCTTAGCTGCTGAAGCTGGCACCAGGAAACCACTATTCCAAACTAACCATCTCTTATTAGCCTTTTGTTGTTTCTTTTGTGACACTAATTAGAGATCCATAAAGCTATGTGCTTTGGATCTTTGGTTTAAAATACAACTTTCAAAGAAACACAATGCACTTTAAGGCTTCTGTTACTGTGGTGTTTCCCCTCATGAAGAAAAATGACTGACTTGCTATTTAAGTAAAGTTTGCGTGATTAATTTATAATGTTCCGGTAATTAAAATGCCAGAAAAAGGTGTTTCTGCCGTTGGTGTAATTTACAATGTTCTCTAGATTCTTGTAGTAATAAAGTGGGCAGCGGATATTTCTACCAACATTATACGTTGATGGTCTGAATGTACCCATTCCCGGGCTGAAGCCCTGTCTGCTAGACTGCCTACCTGCCTTCCTCCTTGGACTAAATTCCTCTTGATTGCCTGACGGGGTTATAGGTGTGTTTGGCTTCCTTTTCTGCAGGATGATGAGCCAAGGAATGAGCATTGTTCTGTTGGGATAGGGGAAGTATTCTATATTTAAGAACTGTTTAGCTTAAAATGATAGGTTATCAAATGGGCTCAGCCAACATTCAAATGATTATGTATTTACATTTAACCTTTATTGTATTTTTTCGATTACCATTCAGTCCCCTTATACTCCCCTCCCCCCTGCAATCACCACACTGTTGTCCATGTCCATGAGTTCTTTTTCTCTTTTGCTCAATCCCTATACCCCTTCACCTCCCCCTCCTCGGCTGTCATCCTGCTCTCTCTCTATGAGTCTGTCCCCATTTTCCTTGTTAGTTCAGTTTGTTCATTAGATTCCACATGTGAGTGAAATCATATGGTATTTATCTTTTTCTGACTGGTTTATTTCACTTAGCATAATGTTCCTGAGGTCCATCCATACTGTCACAAAAGTAAAATGTTCTTCTTTTTTATGGCCGAGTAGTATTCTATTGTGTAAATGTCCCATAATTGTTTTATTCACTCGTCTACTGATGAACATTTGGGCCACTTCCATATCTTGGTGATTGTAAATAACGCTTCAGTGAACATGGGGTACTCATGTTCTTTTGAATTAGTGTTTTGGGTTCCTTTGGATATATTCTCAGAAGTGGGATTGCTGGGTCAAAAGGCAGATCCATTTTTAATTTTTTGAGGTATCTCCATACTGCTTTCCACAGTGGTTGCACCAGTGTGCATTCCCACCAACCGTGCACTAGGGTTCACTTTCTTCACATCCTTGCCAGCACTTGCCATTTGTTGATTTATTGATGATAGACATTCTGACAGGTGTGAGGTGATATCTCATTGTAATTTGAATTTGCATTTCTCTGATGATTAGAGATGTTGTGCATCTTCTCATATGTCTATCGGTTATCTGTATGATGGAGCAGCATTCCTTGGTGCTATAGTTCCTCATCCTACTCCCTCTTTGATATTTTCCACACCCATATGTAAGTGTATCATTGAGCAAAGAGCATTGTGAGATAAGTGTTCAAGGCATTTTGGACTCATGTCTTCATCCTGTGCTTTTGTTTAGCTGTCACTAATCAGCCTATAAATCCAAAGGAAAGCATAGCATAAAGTGACTAAGAGTACAGATTTTAGAATAAGACAAATCTAAGTACCATGCTAAACTTTGCCACTTCATAGCTATTGACCTTAGTCCAATTAGTTGTTTTTTGAACTCTTAATATTCTTATCTGCCAAATGGAAGTAAAAATAGAAATTACTTATCTGGGTGGTTTTGAGGTGATGCAGGTGAAGTACTCAGTTTACTTCCTAGGACATAGTAAGGGCTCAAAAAAGTAAAGAGAGAGGGAGAGAAAGTGCTGTTATTATTACAGAGTTACAGTCAGTCAAATACTCACTTTGCATGATTTCAGGGTCACCACCCCACTGTTCAAAGCCTCTCACCTGCTTGTTGTTGTCTATGATCCCTTTAACAGAGGGTCAGGTATTTCATTTTACAATTATGGTTCAAACTTCAAGCAGCCCTTGGAAAGAGGGAATGTATTTATTCAAATTCACGCTAAGTTGTAAATAGCTTCTATTGATTGTTTCTAATTTTGGAATCTGGTAGTGGTGGCACTGGGGTGGTTTCCAGAATATTCAACAATAAAAGTCTCAGAGGGGGAGAAAGCATAACAAAGTGGTGACAACCTCATGCATTTGTCTAGAGCTTTCAATGTCCCAAGGTACATTGAGTAATTATTTGATTTACTCACTGTGAAATGTCTGGATGCTGAAAAGCTGCCTTCACTATCAAACATTTTTTTTCAGAATTAGCCCAGACCCTGGTATGCGTAATTATGGGATACCCACTAAAGGTTATTGTGGAACTTGGAAGAGAGGTCCATGTAATCTACATTACAAAATGCACATGTTTCTGAGAACCTGTGATGAGACAAGAAAAGCTCGAGTTCTTTTTTGGTGGCATTGACTCTGCTTTGCTTTCCCTAAAGCATGTAAAAATGTGCATGCCCCAATTCCTAGGGTCCCTATCCTTCTTCCCTGTTCTCCCCATCACTGCTCTTAAATGACTAATGGGTGGCAGATGATATTTTGATTCTCTTTTTTTGTTCCTACTTCCTGCCAGGCTTTCATTAAAAAATAAATGAGGAGGTACATTTTTTATTTCTAATTTTCCTTAAAAAAAGTCATCCTGCAAAGGGCCTTTCTATTCTTTTTCCTGCCAGTGAGCTGAAAAATGCTCAGCTTCTACCTGAATGTTCATATCTCCTTGTCCTATGAATGAGTTCCCAGAGGGTTCATGGGGACAGTGTTATCTGAGTAATGGTGGGAATTTATGTGTCTTTGGATTTCTGCCTCTTTTTGTAGTGGAGAAAATTAATTTGTTAGTGATAGAAAAAACTCAACTGAAGCCCTTTATAAAATCCTCTCTATATACATTTCAGGAGATAGCCACTAAAATACCCAGTTGATAAATGAAATTTCTTTTTTATTCCTACCTTTTTTTAGAGCTGTTTGTCTTATATTAATGTAAGTCAGGTGGCTGATCTTCACTGGTTATAGGGTGTTGAATTTAATGCACAGGCTGTGGTTTTGTGGCATAAAATTCTTTGGCTTGTAAGGGACCTTATGGCATGCTTGTGCTTGTCATCAAATGGAGGAAGAGAGAGACGGGGAGAGAGACACACAGAGAGAGAGATGATATGTATTGGAAATGCACAAAAGGAACTGTGTGGATTAGGGATATGCAAAAAGAACTTAATAACATAGGGACCAGCACTGTGTTTTTGAAAGAGGGAGATTCTGAAAATAAACTTTAATATTTGAAACCTAATCAACAAAATAAATAAGCAAACAAAAAATAACCAGCAACATTGAAATAAAATAAAAACAAACTGACAGTAGCCAGAGGGGAGGAGGGAGGGGCATAACAAGGGTAAAGGAGGGGAAAGGTCATCAAAAAACATGCATAAAGGACCAATGGACAAGACCAAATGGGGGAAGGGTTGAGGGTGGGAGGTGGGGTGGGTGGGGCTGGGGAAAGTGGTGGTGGGAAAATGATGACAAAAGAAAATAAAATTGAACAGTGTGAGGCTGGGAGTAGTGTGGGAAATTAAGAAGCCAAAGAACTGGTGAGTGCAGCCCATTGACATGGACTAAGAGGTGAGGGGAAGATGGGATGGGGTGCAGGGTGGAGGGGTTAAAGCAGGGGAAATGGGACACTGTCATAGCATACTCAATAAAATATACCAAAAATAAACTTTAATATTTTGAACATAATCATTCCATGATCATTGTAACTGGAAGTGCATAATTTTTGACTTCCTAAAAACCCAAATCCATGTGCTATATAGAAAGTGCCAAAAAATATAGTCCTAAAATAACTAAATGCCATGTTGCCCTAGGGAAACTGAACATTGTAGTTTTCAATTTATTATTTATTCATCATAAATCACTGGATAATAATATTCCTTGGAACAATAACCAAAGTTACTGAGAGTCAGAGACTTGAAGTTCTCATCATATTCCACAAGTTAATAGCTGTGCAACTGACTGTATGCAGGTTCCTTGTCCTGTTCAATCTTTGGGTTTCTCATCTGTAGAATAGAGGATGCTAGTAGTACCTACCTTTTAGGGTGGTCATGGAACTAAATGAGGTGATGTATGTAAAACACTTAGAAAAGTGCCTATTCTATAGTAGACTCTCAAGAACAATAGGAGTAAGATGAAGCCAATGAACTTCTTCTTGGTTTACTTTCCCTCTTCTTCACTTCTCCATATCTTTCTCAAAATTTAAATCCTTTAAGAAGCCTTTTTTGTTGTTGTCGTTTAAAGAGTTGTGTGCCTTTTATTTCTACTGCTTGGTGTGTATTTTTTCTTTTCTTTTTTTCATTGTTCTTCAAGTACAGTTGTATCCATTTCCCCACCACCACTTTCCCCCACCCCATGTCCCCCCACCTCTGCCCCTCAATCCTGCCTCTGTTTGTCTTTGTCCATGGGTTCTTTATACATGTTCCTTGGATACCCTCCCCCTTCTTTCCCCCATTAACCCCCTCCCCTTCCCCTCTGGCTACTGTCAGTTTGTTCTTTATTTCAGTGTCTCTGGTTGTATTTTGCTTGCTTGTTTGTTTTGCTGATTAGGTTCCACTTAGTGACCACCAACTTACACCATACACAAAGAAGTCTTTCTTGACTAATATTTAGTTTTCCCTAACCTCTTCTTTACTTAGAGCCTCTTCAACACCTATATGCACAATTTATATCATGTTAATTTACTCTTTGCCCATTTTTTAAAGGTACAGTGAGGGGGTTGGTAATTTTTAGGGCTTCTAAATTCTTTTATTCTGCACTTTGGATTCTGGACACACTCTTTTCAGATTCCTGAGCACATAGCCATTTGCCAGTGGATCAGTAATGAATGCCATACTCGTTAACAGATGGTATGGTGTGCTTGCTTTGAGGGGTAATGGCTCTTTCATCTTAATTTCATTCCCTTGGCTTTTTTTCTTGGAAACTGCTCATTGACAATGTCATGAAACATGGGGTGAAAATCAAACTGAAGTAGCAGGTCACTGGTCTATTTTAGAAAAAAAAAATTACATTAAATACTAAGGACCAGTGCAGTTCTACCAAGAGAGTGCCTTTTCACCCTAGTATTAGGGGCCAAATAAGTCTAAGCATACAACAGACTTAGATTGTTCACTCCTCTTTTCCTAAGCAAGGTGGCCATTCCTAGTTGTTAACTATTTTCATTTTCCTTAAACAAAGTTTGACACCTCTTCCTCCTTGGCTAACATGTCACACCTCTTACAGTTGGTACATTCTTAAAATCTAACACTCTAAACCATTTTTTTTCCTTTTTATTATTCAATTACAGCTGCCCATCCCTCTCCCTGCTGCTCTACCTGGCCCCACCACTTCCCCCCCTGTCAATCCCCACTCTGCTGTCTGTGCCCATGAGTCCTCTACTCACGTTCCTTGACTTTCCCCTTCCCCCTTTTCCCTCCATTATCCCCTTCCTTCCTTCCCCCTCCCCTCTGGTGTCTAAGCCAAATCTTATGTCCGTTCTTCTACCGAGTCAGTCGTAAACTGCTAACTTTACTACAGATTTTCCCTTCACATTTTTCTCCCTGTATGCCTCTCTGCACATGCTCTTTCTCTTGATGTTTCTTATTTAGCTTTTCTTCCCACCCTCCTCATTTTAAGCTCAGTCTGATTCTATCCTCTTTTCTTTCAGGGACAATTTTCCTTTTATTATACTTTTACAAAAAGTAGCAAATACCATATGATCTCACATATATGTGGAACCTAATCAACAAAACAAACAAGCATGTAAAATATAACCAGAGACACACACAAAAAAAGATATTTTTAATGACACTGAATAAGAATTTTTTGGTTGTAGTAGTTTAGTGTTCTCTTATGGAAGATTTTAATGGCTTCTTTTCATTTGTTAGAGTTGCATTCTTTACTATTTTTTTCCTTCCTTCCACACAGATCATAGCATATTGCTGTGAATGGACAAGACCCTCAGTGAACAAATGCTGATCAATCAGTTGTGCTTAACATGACCACACAACAGATGCTAACCACCAATGTTTCATCCCCAGGGTAGCTATTATCCACCCTGTTTTACAGATGCTGGAGGTAAAATGATTTATTCTAAGACATGGCAAGGATCAGAGGAGAATTTGTGTTTTTGGATTTATGTGACTCCAGGGCATTGTTCTGATTTTCTTTTGAAATCTCAAAGGCCACAGGATTGACAAGAAGTTTTTATTCCTGTTACAAAAGGGATACCTCCTCTAGTTTAGAAGAGATGTTGCTTAGGGAAACTGCAGTAGAATATAGCAGTGGAGCCAGAAAGATCAGAGGGTCAGAAGCAATGCTGTGAGATGAAAGGAAATAACTGGCGTGTCTAACTAGCCCATGTTTGATAGTATCCAGGGATGTCTATAGCATTGACACCTGTATAGATATTGGCCTTTCACTTTGTTTCTTACATTTTACTATTTGATTTTGACTGCTGTGTTACCTGTGTCACTGGCAATTCCATTGACCACAACAACTTCAATTGAATCACAGCTGAGTCTCCTTGAAGTTTCCTCCCCTCTAACCTTGCCAGTTTCCTGCTCATGTTGGAGTTTAAAACTTTCTTTTGAAAAGTGGTTGGTGAACTTCAAGTCTTTAGCTTCTGTTTTGCTCATAATTTCCTCTGACCTGGGCTACTTTGGATTGGATGTTTTCTATTTTTTTTCTCAATAAACATTTTTTAAAATTTTGTGCACACCTTTTTTTTGTATTCAATCTGTGGGTTTTAATTTTTTTTAATTTTTAATTGTTCAAGTACCATTTTGTCCATTTTCCACCACTCGCCACTCCCCCACCCTCGACCCCAACCGCCCTTGACTTTGTCCATGAGTCTCCCATATACATTCCTTGACCACCCTTCCCCTGTTTCCCCCGTCTTCCCCTCCCTTCTCTCCTCTGTTCACTGTAAATGAGTGGATCAAAAATGTGTGGTACATTTACACAATGGAATACTACACAGCAGAAAGAAAGAAGGAGCTCATGCCAGTTGCAACAGCAAGGGTGGATCTGGAGAGCATTATGCTAAGTGAAATAAGCCAGTCAGTAAAAGAGAAATATCATATGATACCACCTATAAGTGGAGACTAATCAACAGAACAAACAAGCAAGTTAAATGTAACTGGAGACATTGAAGTGAAGAACAAACTGACAATGGATTGGATGTTTTCATTAAAATAAATGCCAGAAGTTCTATCAGATAGCTCATTTTTAGGGGGGAGGGGCTTATTGTACTACAAGTTTAGTGAGGTTCAGTCTGTTTAGATTAGCTTTTTTTCCTTGTGGTATTGTATGGGCATTTTGGGGATGGTCATTTCTCAAAGATGATCTAAAACACATTTTCCATATTATTAAAACACTGAGGTGTTTCCTGTTTTTTTTTTCTTTCTGTTGTGGTTTTTGTTGTATGGGGTAGGGGGAAACCCTGATTTAGGCATTTGGATTCAAGTCCTGGATCTGTTACTAACTCCATTTGTGACCTCAAGCAACTTAGATTCCCAGTTTCCTGACCTGTAAATGAAGCATTTGCACAAGAATGATTTATAGGGGCTCATTATTGCTGATACTTTATGATTCTTCATTCTTCATTGATATGGAAGGATTATTGGTGGAGTGGAAGACATTTTCGCTGGATTTTTCTCTGTATTTCTAAAGAGCAAGTCAGGGTGGGAAATTTGACTCTTAGTCATGGGACTTTGGATTGTAAAAATCCTTCATGGCAAGGGAAATTTGGGTGAAATATTGGTGGAGCTACCTTGTGTTAAACATTCTGAGTTTCTTCCTCCTCTTTGACTTCTGTTTGAAAGTATTTAGCATAACTCTGCTTTCAAGTGCATGTATTTTCACAGAAATGGCTCTCCTTTGCTTTTACACCCAATTCGTGTTCTCATCATCCTTCTCCCTTACTGAATCATCCATTTCTGAATAGTTTGTGATTTTCAACTCAATTAGGTCTGTCCCCTAAGTGGAGAACACAGCTGTTCCCTCTTTGATGCCTTGGCAGCTGCTTCTGACTTTCCCAAAATGGAATGTTTAGCTCTTTCATTGGATTTCTTAACTGGTCATTAGTTCAGGACTAGTAAACCATCTCCTGGTAATGGAACTCCCAAATTCCATGGCCAGAGCTGTTCTCATTGCCTTTGGTGACTTTCAGTCTTTTGTGGGCTTGATTCATATGAAATTGGGGATTTAGCAATCTTTCAGAGCTCCATTTGCCTCATTATTTCCAGTGATTCCATTGTTGAGGCTTTTGAGACTGATTTATTTATGAGGAGAACCTAGCCTCATGTCCCTGTTGTAGTCCAATGAAGAAATACAGGATTAGAGGATACTAACTATATTTTCCCCTGAATTAAATGATCGTCATTTGTCCACTTCACAGATTCTCCACTTCAGTTCCTAAGAAGCCCTCTTACCAGTCAGTCTTTTTGTTTTACTTTTATGTGCCTGCATTTCAGAAAGTGATTGCTGTTTTTTTCTAAGTGTTTTGACTTTATCTGTCCCTCTGGACTTTAACTTTATGGTTACTTACTTCCATTGTTAATTGCTGGGATTTGCACATATCATACCTTGCCCTTACAGCTCATATATTAAGTCAGTTTCTCCACTCCATCCCAACTCCCCACTCATATTATGTACCCTGGAGTTCAACCAGAAACCTTCTGTACTGTTTTAGTGTTGTCATTCCAAATGTGTGGTGCAGCAGGTTTTTGTTTCCTCACCCCAAGTGCCTTATCCAATTTAATTCCTCACATTTAGCATATTAGGCATCTTATCAATGTTTCCTTTCTGAGGTCTATTTTTTAAAATTTGAATGCTTTCTGTGTGCATATGTGTGTGCGTTTCCTAAAAGTCATGAAATCTTCAGCAGAGTCATACCTAGGTCTAAGCCTACGAGGAAAGCATAGAGGGACAGAGCATTGCTTGCATTTTCAGAAGGAGCATGCGAGGGCAAGCTCCTGGCAAAATTGTGTCCACAGTGCCACTATATCCATGCCTGCACCTTCCTCTCCATTTGGGAGCACGGGTATTCAACACTCCCCCTTTTTTTTTTCCTTAGTTACTTTCACCATTAGCCCTTGTAGTCAGGGCCCTGCATTCCCAGGCCTTCTTTGCTTGTTTCCTACTTCCCACATATATAATTATCTGTTCCATGTTCGATTTCCTCAAGGTCCTAATTATTCTAAGGAACCTGTTAAATCCAATGGTATCCCTTTTGAAATAGCATTTGAAATCTTAATGTGATGATAATACAAAGCGATTTGTGTATTTGGGTCAGCAAGGCAGCTGACGAGGGTGATGTCTTTACCCTGGGTCTTCCCTGCAGCCCTTGCTTCATACCCCACCAATAGTTGGCTACATGGTTTAGGGATAAGGACAGCTAGGTCTCTATCTATTTAAAAGATTTGGAGCTTCCTGATGGATAATAATACCTAATATATGTCAAGGTCTTCCATTATACCAGGCATTGTTTAGCTTGGTTTATGTGTATTTCCACTTTTAACGAACCCAACAACTTCATGAGGTCAGTGTTATTTTTCTATCTTACAGAAAGAATAAAAAGGCACAAATAATAAATTTAACTACCATAGGATAGGACTATTAAGTGGTATAACTTAGACTTGATCCAGGCCATCTTACTCTAGATCCCACAGTCCAGAGCCTCTGGGAGAGGGACGGTGCCTTTTTCAATTATACGCTACATTGAAAAGGGTTGGCTTTAGATTTGCTGCAGGGTAGTAAGCTTCTTTTTGGCAAGGAGTAGATCAAGTCTTGAGTTGTTCCAGTAGATCCAACTTACATATTCCTTATTCTTCTGGAGAGATTTCCTGTTTTTGTTTCCCTGAAAGCAAGCATCATGCTGCAGCAGAAAATTTTGTCTTTGCTTCCCTGCACCCCCAAAACTAGCAATGTTAAAAATTTTCTTCACCAGTTCCTATGACTTCAGGCCCAGGGATTGTTGCCAGATGCCTAGGACCAAACTTACACTCTTATCTTTTCCCTACTTGTAGAGCTGATGGTGTGGTGGGAGAGCTCTCTTGATATTGGTGAGCAGAAACATACAAACTCAGGGCAGGGATCCCAAGATGCGGATAGCATACAGACCCATACTCACAGGGACCAGAATAGCTAGAAACCCTATCTCACTGATGTAGTGCCAGTCTCTTCATTATAACTAGTTTTTCAATGTAATCATACAACGAATTGGTTTCTGAGATGGATGGTTGTGTTTCCTGTTTTTACTGCTTTTCCTTCTGGACTGAAGTTTTATTGGCTGTTGCTTACTTAACTTTACTCCTGTGGGCAGCTGCAATAGTGGTAATGAACATTCTGTTCAGGAAGGGGGAGTTTTTCTTTCTTTCCCAGTAGCTATTAGCCCAACACAGGGAATTCAATACATTCATTTATTCTTCTCTAGATAAACACGATTAAATCCAGAATGAAACAGGGAGCAGTCTTACCACTGCCTGTACCTTGCATGATTTTCAAGGCCTTCACAGTTACAGCTGTGTAAACATGATATAAGAACTTAGGTATTGTCTAATGGAGGAGGATTGCGATTTGGGAGAGGACCATCATAGCTGTGCTAGAGCCAGACATATTTTCCACTTACTCCACTCCATACACTGCCACCTTGCAAGCTTGGCTTACTCAGCTCCTAGAGTTAGAAATAAGGAAGGGACAGCTGATATTAATTACTCTGTTTCACAGCTTCTTATCAGTAGGGATCAACAACTAGGCAAGGGTTAGGAAAATCTAAAGCCATATCATCAAATATGCTCCAGTTATTGTACTAAGAAACAAAGAAATGGAAGACATTAGACAAAATAAAGAAGCCACAAATACTTAATAATGATAATAAAAAATAAAATATGTCTTAAAATTGTAGCTGCATTTATATTTAGTTTGAGCCTCTCTGTGATCACTGGAAGCAAGGGCAGATCAATATTGTTTGAAAAGGAATGATTATTTCTTATATCTGGATTCAACTTTGTTCTTGAGACTTGTTTAATAAATGACTCGCTCAATAATGGCAAGAACTTTTAATATATGAGTACTATTATTGTGGAAGGAAATGTGGTTTCTCCATAACAAATACAAATATTACGGATTATCTAATTTCTTCATCTCCACTCTCCATCCACAGTTATGTACAAATTTGACTCTGCTCAATTCAGTAGAGCCTGGGATCTAGTAATTGTTCTGTCTCTGTAAAAAGGCACATGGGCATGCATATTCCTGAGCTCCAGTATATGGGTTTGTTAAGAGAGAAGGTTTCTATGCCTTGGATTCTTCAGGGTGTACCTGAGGGAACATCAGTGCTATTTAACACAAAGGCAGTTGGCTTTCCATTGTATGTGAATGTCAGGACATGGTTCTGATCCAGGAAGAAAATAAAGAATCACCTTTGAAATGCACTGGGAAGCTCTAGTGTTTATTGATAACCCAGTCAGTTATATTCACTCCTGATAAAACTGCATATTGAAAAACTATTTTTCTGAGCAGCTAACTTCAAAACAGTGTCTCTGAGACAGAATATTCTTTTATAGGATAGAAGCCTCTTGTTTGAGAAGAGAAACTAGTTTGGTAGAGCATTGCGTTTGAATCATATGGTAAATGTTCAGTGTTTTCATTGAAGAAAGGAAAGGAAAATTCAATAAATTACTATTTGATGCAATATTGGGATGTCAGGGAAATAGAGACTTCTAGGCTATGATGTATACATATGGATTTCTTTGTTCACTAGCTGTGGGGGTCTGGAGAGGCAGAAACAGTAATCCAGACTAGCAACAGGGTGTATGGAAATCCATACATCTTTCATCATATTAAACTGGGGAGGGGGGCAATCCTGTCAATACTATTCATGTGGTGCCTCCAGAATTTGAGACTGGTTATTAGTGCCATGCTGAATATGTAATTGTAGCATGTGGGGAACATCCCATAACACTTAGCTCCTGGATGCTTGTCTGAATCATTAGGTATGAGAATTACGGGTGCCATAATAGCACTGGAATTTGTGCAACTAAAAAGGAAACACTTTTGGCTTGTGCTTCATCTACAATCACTTACACTTAAGCTGTTGATAGTTAATTGGTATCTGTAGACTGCTGGGCTTGTGCCATGGGACTGATAAGCATATCAGGTGGGTGTAACAGACAGGGAGGTTGTAGATTTTCACAAGCTGTAGTTCCCATTAGTCAGGTTAACTGTATCTGACACCGGAGATTCCAATTCACCAAGATGAAGGGTACTTCTCTAGGCTTTGGCTGATGGCCCAATGATATTAGCATGAAGGACAGGAGAGGACCAGAGTTGCATTAGACTGTGAGTTCCCAATGAGCAAATAGTTGAGTAGTTTACAGAATACCCTATTGATTTTTTGGCAGATATAAAATTTATGGCAACATTTTTGGAATTTGAGGGAATTTTAAACTCTTAAAATTTTATTTCACAATAAATCTTAACCATTTACTGTCCTAATAGGGAAATATGGCCTGTTTTATAGGGTGTGTAGACTATGTTTGTAGTTGTACAGTTAATATTCCTCACCTCAAGTTTTTCTCTTAAGTGGTGCTGGTAACACACACTTCTAAGGACATTCCAGACACAGCTGTTTATAATATTTGGAGGGGGCCCCCACAGAACTATCAGACTTACTTTGAAGGTTCCTTGGTGGGAAGGAGGAAATGTCTTAGAGAGCAGGTCTTTTCCTTATTGATGGATTTCCTTGGCCAGTGCTCTTGTTTCTGATTCCCTCCCTGTAGCTTTCCTGGAGGTATGAGTTTTCAGGCAGAAAGATTTGGTGTAATGAGGAAAGGCTGCAAAGCTGAAGGAAAAGAGACAAAGTCTGAACAGAATACTAAAATGAGGATTTTTTGTCATGGCAGAGATGAGTTAAATACTATGGAATGGAGACAGGGAGATGAGATGAGAAAAGAGGAATGAGAAGTAATTCATGGAAACAGTTATTACTTATATGTGGAAATAAAAGGCCCATTGAACTCCAGGGGAATCTCATTATGCTATACCTGTGAATATGTTGAAATTTTGTGAAGGCGATTCCATCTTAAATGTACTGCCAGAGCTGACAAGCTGCAGTAAATGGTTTATTCCATCTAGTGCATAATAAACCTACTATTTTCCTGCCCTGGACAATCTTCAGGGTGTGATCAGGAGGAAATATAGAACATGTAGGTTTCCTCCCAGTAGAGTCCAAGAGCTACCATTAACAATGGTGAGATATGAGCATCCCATTTTGCACTCCAAACAACTTCCCTGACTATCAACTTGGAAATCCTCTGGCTTCCTTCTGGTTCCCAGAGAATTCCTGAAACATTTAGGTACTCTGATTAATTTTACTTTTTAAAATAAAAGTTGCCTTGTGCTAAACAAAAACAAAAACAAAACAAAAAACAAAAACAAAAACAAAAACCCACCTGGACAGCCTTGTCTGTTTGGGTCGTGCAGTAGAAC
The DNA here is from genome assembly GCA_004026545.1 of Mormoops blainvillei. Lineage (NCBI taxonomy): Eukaryota > Metazoa > Chordata > Mammalia > Chiroptera > Mormoopidae > Mormoops > Mormoops blainvillei. The sequence goes on along the minus strand of PVJD01017974.1, from coordinate 350 downwards.
GGCAAGCTCTTGTATCAATCTTTATTCCCTCTGTAAACACAGATGACCAGAAAGGAAGGCTGTTATTAACGGTAATGCAGACCAGAAAAAAAGCTATATTTTCAGTTTGTTGAACAGTACAAAAATCTTTCTCAAGCATTGTGCTCAGATATTTCTTTTTATTAGCTGTCACACAAGGAATTAGACTAATTTCAGGAAGTTCATTTTCTCACTCTTGTCTCCATAAAATTACTCATGTGTGGTTTCTTTTTTGAAATACTGCTGACCTCCCATATTGGAATGGGTAACAGGGTGCTAAACATAAACTTTTCACTTTGCATAAACTCTGGGAGAAGGGGAACAAAAGTTCC
>PVJD01017973.1:0-15911 GCA_004026545.1 Mormoops blainvillei | reverse complement strand
ACTGCAGCCAAGAAATCAGGAAAAGGCTAGGATTAGGAAGGGCAGCAAAGGAAGAATTAGGAGAGATCACCAAAAGCAAAGATGTATGTATGTCACTAGAGACCAAGGCTAAAGATCAGGCATAACCTCATATTCCCAATAACTATGTACAGATGTGAAAGTTGGACAGTGAAGAAGGCTGATAGGAAAAACATTAATTCATTAGAAATGTGTGAGAGCTCTATGGGTACTGTGGGTTGCCAGAAAGATAAATAAGTGCGTCCTAGAGCAAATTAAATTTTTAACATCATTGGAGACAAAAATGACAAAACTGTTCTACTTCGGGTACAGCATGAGAACACAGGTTTTTTTTGCAAAAGGCAGTATTGCTGGGAAAAACAAGCAGCAGGAAAAGAGGAAGGCCATATAAGGGCTGGAATGACTCCAATAAAGAAGTTGTAGGCATGAGTCTATAGTTGCTGAGCAGGGCTGCTAAGGACAGGACACGGTGGATTATCACTCATTAACAGAGTCAACAGTAGCTGGAGCACGTAATACACACATACCTCGATACGGTATCCGAATTTCTAGTAGTTGTTATTATAAATAGTCATGTGCCTATTTTTAATATTTAATGCCTACAAATAGGAAGCTTTTTCTACCCAGTGTCATGCTGATCTAAATCCAACCCATTCTGCCTGGGTTTTTACCTCTAGAACCTTTACTGACTTCTTCATAACTTGCTCTTTGGCCAAATATAAGGGCAATTAATAGTTTTCTGTCACATGAGCACTGATCATATTATAGAATTATTTCTGTGGAGCAGTATAAAGTTTGAATCCTTACACTGTTTCTGAAGACTTGGAATTCTAGTGTTCTTAGATCTATCTTTGCCACCTTACTCAAGTTAAACCTAAAATAAAAATGTATATATTTTTCTTTGTAAGAAACATCATAATTAAATGGGTTATACAGTAATATTCAAGTGTATGTTTTGTTTGCAAGTTATCTTTTGGCAGATTTGAGATCAAAATTATCAGATTAACAGCCTTCAAAAATTAAGAGCCAGACCTTAGACTTAATATTTCGTTCACTTTTTAAAAGTAAAATATTTGAAAGGTTCCACTTGCTTTCTTTATCATTATTTTTTTTAAATCCTCACCTGAGGATCTGTTTATTGATTTTAGAGAGAGAGGAAGGGGGGGTGGGGAGAGAAACATCGATTGGCTGCCTCCTGTACATGCCCTGATCAGAGTTCAGACATGCAACTTTGGTATGTGCCCTGACTGAGGACTGAACCTGTAACCTTTTCATGTATGTACGGGACGATGCTCCAACTAACTGCACCATCTGTACAAAGATGTTCTGTATTACTTTTTCTTGTCTTTAACTGAAATCTTTTCCATATACTTAATGTGCATCAATCACTCTTCCCGGAAACTTTTCTCCACTTTAATTACAGATCTAGAATTTCTTTAAGCCCAATCTATTACTATATGAACTGCAACAGAGTTTTAAATTTATAAAGCAAATTCAGTACTAATATGGAAACATTTTGATTACCTAAAGCAATGCTTACCTTGATATTAACTTATCTATAAAGACTGAAGGACTGGAATATAAAGCCAGGGGAATAAATTGAATATAAACAGGAACATCTGCAGGATTTTCTAAAGTAATTTCTTCTTCCTTAAATAAAGTAACCAAACAGTAAATGAAAGATTTCCATAGTTATAAGTAAAAGTAGGTACTTTACAAATCTTATTACATATTTCCAAAACCCGATGTTGCTCTGAATACTTACCGAAGAGCAGTTGGTATTAGTAAGTGGAAATTTCAAGTGCCGGGATGAACTAAGTATGGAAGGCCAGGAGAGCTCAGTAGTGATTTTTGATAGTATATTTTTTTGAAGGTCTGTATTTATTTCAAATAAAGCACTCAACCTAGAAAAAAAAATTGTAAGTTACTGGATCAAAATGAAATATTTGAGTTTTCTGAAAACAAGACATTCTATCAGGCTTGTGTACTTGACGTATTTTATTCTGGCTCTGGATAAACTCAGGGTTATTTGTTCTAATATTTTACCATGCACAGAGACATGTGTGAAGTTGGCTCTATTTTGGCACCAAGAGCTGCCAAAACATGTTATCACTGGTCACCGTACTGTTTTTTTTCCACCGGCTATGTAAAGAAAAAGACAGGCCTGTATGCGTAACACATAACAAGGATCCTAAAAGACCTCGCATGCCTTGTGGGAAGACCAAGACGCTAAGGCCAGGTGCTAAGAATATTGTCAGTTCAACTAATGAGATGGCAGTGTACTACCTGGCATATTCCCTTTCCCCCTTGAAATAAAAAACAACAAAATTCTAATATGCTATGAAGATGTCAGTTGGAAGGTAATCCATAGGAGGGTTTTGTGCAGCTATTTGTAAAGTTATCAGCAATATTCAGGACCTCATTTAAATATTTCCCTACTTTATAAAGTGCTTATAAACCAGCTGTTTGGAACTCAGAATACATTTCCTAAGGAAACAATATTATAAATAGGGCTAAAGTCATTGGACCCAAACAATGAAGCCTATTTTAACCCCAAATGACACCAAATTATGGTATTCCGATATTGGTAAGAGCACAGGCTTCTTAAGTAAGGCCAGTAACAGAAATTCTCTGTAACACACACACACTGATAAGGTAACACAAAGGCAGGAGCAGGGATCATGCCCCACTCACTGTGCAACTGGGACCGAAAGGCACAGGGTAGACAAAGAGCCCAGGTCTTTAGCAATAGAATGCTGGGCACACAAAGAGGAAGGCAAGGGTTTCATTAGGTGGAAGGTGACAAGGTTCCTTGGCAGCTGAACCTAGGGCAGCACTCTAAGTTACTTATTCATAATTGAATGTTAAAATTTGGAGACTGCCTACACATTACAATGTCCGCTATGGAAACATAGGGGGACCAACAACTGTTTTAATTAGAGTTCTCTTAGTTCATTAGAAGTCTCTTTGTACTTATTTTCACCATTTGAAAGTGAAAAATTTAACTTTGTGTTAAGAAAACTTTTTATAGCAGATAGTTCAGATAAACAGAAACCTTCAGATTTAACTATCAGTGGTTTGAAAATTTTAGATTACTATAAATGGTAGTATCTTGATAATACTGACAAATATATTTCAAATTAGCCAAATGAGAACAGCAGTTTTCATCAGTTGTCCTATTATCATCATTCTAGTCAAATTCTCTTCTAAAGTACAGGAAAAGATCAAATTTCTATAGGATTTTTGTTTCGAATACAGGTGCAGTACTGATCTGTCATTAGCAAGTTTTGTACCTGCCAAAGACATGGTAAGCCCATCTGAACTGGGCCCTGTGTACGTATTCCTAACAGTTCAGCACTTGGAAAGGAGGTGGTTCATTTCACAATGACCAAATACACACTCGTCTCCTACTATGGAATGAAACCGAGAACATGTTTTCCTTGCCTTTAACGGAGGTCAGTAGTAAGTAAAAACTTTCTTATGCAAATGGCTGTGTCTAATGTCAACATTGTTGTCATCCTACATAAAGATAACTTTAAATAGTTTCTTTGACCTTTAAGGAAGTATTGAGAGTGATGGAGTAAAGAGAAAAATGGTAGTACATATATTTCTGAGCAATATACAATTAAAATGGCAATTCGAGATGTCTCATTAATAATTTTATGAAGACTAGGCATATTTTCTTAGCTATAGAAAAGGAAATAACTTAATAGAAACATAATATTTAGGAAGTGACATTAACTGAGACATTTTGAACTTGTAAAGATGGTTAAAATACTTAGATAAAGCAAAGCCACTCGCCTATGACCTGAGTTTTCCTTTATTCCCATCCATCCTTTGGAGAGGCTTTGATGCAAATCCCAGTCGGCATCCCATGTATCTTCTTGAATGGCTACCCCAAGCTGTACTTTGGGTTCAGCTAAAACAGGGAACATAAGTTATGACATACTCAGCCCTACATCAAATCCATTTGCCAATTTTCCTGAAATGATTTCTACAACCCAAGAGACAGGGATGGACTTTTAAAATAGCAGCCTTCATTAAAGAACATTTTGCAGGCAGTGAAAAAATAGCAAGATAGCTTACATTTGGACAGAAAAGGTAAGCCAACATAGCAATGATCCCCGCACTGCAATCCAGGATCAAAATAAATGTTTGCAATCTATACAGAGGCATAGGAGAACGATGAATTCCAAGTCCACAGAAAGTCACAATAATAAAACACTCAAGGATGGGGATTCTTAAATAGTATGTCAAACCTTTGATTTTTTTCCCTGGCTCCAAGTCTTCCTTATTGCCCCGTAATCGTTTGTAGTAAAATCGCCCATCTTCTGACAAAGAGTGTATTTGCTGTATTTTTACTTTCTGTGAGAAGGAGTTCATAATACTTAAACTCTGATGAACTGTTTTCCCCTGAAGGAAAAAAACAAACAAATTCATCTGTATATGGTTGAATTTTGGTCAACTTAAGAGCCAACAGACATATTTCTAGGAAACCAAAACTCAAAGGACATTTAGAATTTTCAACAGTTGCTACTTCCTAAATTTGTAATTAGAGATCTTATCAGCAGCAACCCTCTTCCTATGATAGGATACCAGATTTTAAGTAAAAAATTGTATGATTTAAATAATCCTTAGAATCATATGATAATCTTTTACTTTCTTGTGTTTGAAAACAATTTTTTTAAAATAAACTGATACTTAGCTATTGAAGAAGTCTCTAAAATGTTCTTAGCCACTGGTCTAATATTTGGTTTTAAAAGACACAGAAGTTAAGGAAAAGCACAGGAAAAAGAGATGAATGATGGTGAAGTTAAGCCTAATACTCATCATTTACAGTCTAGCCAGAGCAAAATGCAGTAGAAAGACATTAGAGGGCAGGTGTGCTGCTGAGATGGTAAGAACTAAAGCAGGAAGCAGAAGGCCTACGCTGAGTCCCAGCTTGGCCTCTGATCAATTGTGTCTTTTTGGCAATTACCTAGTCTTCATGTACCTGTAATAACTATTTCTCTCATATCCATGTTTTGTCTTGCAGGGATATGGTAAAGATCAAAAGAGACAGCAGGTACAAAAGTTCATTTTACAATATTTGAATACTAAGTATTAAACTATGATTTATTTGAAATGTTTATTAAATGTTGTTTTCAGTGAGCTCTTGCACTCTCCCATCTGTTAAAAGACTGTCTAGACTTTAGTAATTGTTATAGACTGAATGTGTCCCTCCCACCTCTAAAATTTGTGTTGATGTTCTAGCCCCCAATGTGATGGTATTAGGAGGTTTGGCCTTTCAGAGGTGATTAGGTCATGAGGGTAGAAACCTAATGAATGGGCTCATGAGTGTCCTTAAAAGGAGAGCGCCAGGAACTTGCCCCCCCCACTTCAGACTATGTAATTATACAATGAGAAGATAGCTGTCTGCAAAACCAGGAAGAGGGCCTGCACCATACAAAGAACCTTCTAGTGCCTGGATCTTGGACCTCCCAACTTCCTGAATTGTGAGAAATAAATGTTTGTAGTTTAAGCCACCAGTCTATGACAATTTGTTATAGCAGCCTGACTAACAGTAATATCAAATTAATTTATAATTTCAAGCAATTATCTGGACTTGTAAGTCAACTGTAGATAGGTATCTGAAAACTTAAAAGTTGTTCAAAACCAGCACCTTGTTTTTATACAGATGTTTTCTCATTTACTGTAGGATTTACGTAGCGATTAAGGAGATCATTGATTGAAAAGGCAGCTGAAGGAAGGCACAGGTCCTTTTGTGTAAATAATGAATTCAAGAGCTCTGCATAATCAGTGCAAAGTGGAATGACAAGAAGATAAAGATTTTAAGACCTAACCTTAAATGTGCTGCACCCGTTAATTCAAAATTTGTATTTTTAAGGAGTTAAGATTTGAATTTAAGTTTTATTACATAAAACATTAAGATTTTTGCAACGCACTGTTCTCTTAACTCACCATGTCTCCTACCACAAAATAAAAGACACTTCCACATTTGTCCCAATGTGTCCTGAACAGATTGCATAATCTTCCTGCAAAAAGCAGTGGCATCTCCTGATTTCTGCATTTCTTTTCTCCCATTGTCTAGGCTCAAACTCTAAGTCATATTTTTGACTCCTCTATCTGCCAGCCTACCATACCTGCTTCAAGTAGTCCCTCAGGATATTAAAAAACAGTTCTATCGATTCACCTGAAATGTCTCTTGCCTATGTCTCTTGCCTATGTTCTCTTTATCATTTTGCTCCTTCATCCATCCACCATCTACGGACAACCTGCTATTGGGGATGAAAAATGTCCCCATCCCTGTCCTAGAGGATCTCGGAGTCTCATTGGGGAGACCAATACATATGCAATATTTATAGCACAACATGAGGCTTGCTGTGAGACAGGTAATTTCAAATCCTTCCAGGATCATACATAAAACAACTAGTACTGTCTAGTGAAGTCAAGACATATTCAGAAAGGAGATGATGAGAGAACTGAATCTGGAAAGATAAGTGGAAGTTCTCTGAAGGTAGGAGATGAGGGAGGGTATTCAAGGCAGGCTAACAGCAAAGGCTTACAGGTATGGATGGAATTTACTGCCTCTGCCAAATCTCCCCTACACACTTTCATGTGGATTATGACCAGTCTCTGGGTTAGCCTCCAGGCGCTCTATTTTTACTTCCTCATGTATGTACTTCTGACAAAGGGCCAGTCCTTAAAGCTCAGCTCTGATGATGTCAACCTTCTGCTCAAAAACTTTACATTTTCATGGATTTAAATGCATTTTTTTAAAATGCTGTTACTCCAACACAACATTTCATCTCCACTCTTGCCAAACTGGACAATTCACTACTGCCTAAAGCGATCTTGGACTTGACTACTGTGTCATTATTCAGGTTGTTCCCTGGGCCCCGAATGCAATGTATCACCACCCCCAATCTAGCCCTGCCAGAACACATTCTAAACCAGTTCACATGGCACGGTCATCAATTAGATTGTGTATTTCTCTCATAGCATTTTATTTTTACACCTCTTAGAGCAATTTCTACAGCCTGTTTCACATCTCTGAATTATGGACCCATTTCCTAGTCTAGATGGAAAGTTTTTTGAGAAAAGGAACCATTTCTTACTCCTCTTTGCATCTCCTAAAGAACCTGCTGCGAAGTCTTACTTTAAAATAAGTTATTGAGAAAGAAGAAGTGATTTTTCTGTTGAATTTGAGGAACAGAGAGGTAAAGGCAATGAAAAAAAATGAGCAAGAAAAAGTCAGTAAATTAGCTGTCTTACTGGGAAGGATGGCGGAAGGACCATATGCTTTGGAGAGCAAGTCAGCGAACCCACTGCAGTAACAGCCTTCACAGGAATCGTTAGAATCTGTACGGAAGCAGACCATAAAGAAGAGTTTAAGTCCAAGATTGATTCCGACTGTGACAGCATTATGTTTTGAGATTTAAAAAACCTCATTTTGGTACTTATACTAGCAATAACCAATTCTTTAGCAATATTAAAATCACCCATGGAAACTGTTTAATCTGACCAATGTACTCCATAAATGCACTGAAACACAATAGATTTCCGTATACTTCTCAGTGACTTACTGAAAACATAGTAAATAAAACCAAACAATGGGGAAAAGAATAGCTTTTTTTTCATAATACAGGTTATTTTATAGATTATTATAATTTAAAAAGAAAAGTCAAATTGTACTTCTAAAGCAATGTATGAAAAATCCAGTACTTTCTAGAGTTATATATTTTTTGTATATAGCAATAAATTAACATCAACCTAATACAAAAAATGAGTTGAATCTTAATTCACTCATTTGAGACTCACAAAGATACTTACCTAAGATATTTTTTCCTGATTTTTATTTTCATCTATATTAACAAAATCTTGTGCCCTGGCTGGTATAGCTCAGTGGACTGAGCATTGGCCTGTGAACAAAACGGTCGCTAGTTCAGTTCCCCAGTCAGGGCACATGCCTGGGTTGAGCGTGTGACTGTGAATGTGTGGGCATACATGTGTACGCCTGTGTGTAACTGAATGGAATGTCTGTGTAGGAATGATTGCGATGTGTGTGTATGCATGTGCACGCATGTGCCACGGGAAGGGAGTTCTTTCACTGTGAACTCGAAGCCTTAAATACAGTTAAAGTCACAGCGAGACATGGACAGCCTTGAACGAGGATGCCACCGCTTCTAATGTCTGTCCAAGAGTGCACATATCACCCACGCGGCCCTGGGACTTGGCACCTTAGCAAGTAAATCCACAGTCGTCTTTTGATATGACAAGTATCACGTGGAATTGACAATTGGGGGTTAAAACCTTTACTGATGCAAACACTTGGAACAGGTTACCGTTTTAAGCCGTTTGGCACTTCTCGGCTGGCGCCTTCACGGCGGCTCTGTGGCGCTGCTCGAGGGTGGGGTCGCCACGTGGGGTTCCCTCCGTCACCTGCAGGCGGCTGTGCACGGGCTGGGGCCACGCGGCTGGCTGGCCTCTGACCTGTGAGGAGTCAGCAGTGGGCCTGGGTGCGCCCCTCTCCGCACCTGTGCACACGGGGGTGGCCCCCCGCACGCGGCGCCCTCGCTCCCCTTAACGGGCCTGTGGGGCAGACCACAGGGACCCAAGCCCATCCCCGGCCGCTCCGCGGCCCTCAGCCGGGGGCCCCTCCCCTCTCTGCGGGTCCACGGGCCTCGTGACAGCAGGAGTTCAGGGAGCCTGGCCCTGCCACCACGGTTCTGCTGGTAAGACCGAACTTCTTTTTCTTTTTTGGGTAGTTTTGTCACAGTTAAATGCACACAGTGAAATGCACCAATTTTACTGTTTTTCGACGCACGGCTCAGTGGTGTTAAGTACACGAATACTGTTGTGCGGTCGTCACCCCGTCGTCTCCACCACTGTCCCCATCTCCTTCAACTGAAACCCTGTCCCCGGTAAATGACAAACCCTTCCCCCACCCCTGGGCCCCTCTATCTCACCTTCTGTCCCTAGGACTCCGACGGCTCTAGGGACGTCCCATGGGTGGACTCAGACAGCATTTGTCTTCTTGTGACTGGCCTCTTCCGCTGAGCGTAATGTCTTAAGGTCCATCCAGGTGGTAGCATGTGTCACAATGTCCTTCTTTTTTTCATTGAATCTACTGGGGTGACACTGGTTAACAAAATGGTACAGGTTTCAGGTGCACAGCCTTTTAAAACATCACCTGTATAATGTGTTGTGTGTTCACCACCCCAAGTCAAGTCTCCTCCCATCACCGTTCTCCCCTTTACCCTCTTCTACCTCCCGCACCCCCTTCCCTCTGAGAATCCCCACGCCGTTGTCTGTCTATGAGGTCTTTTCTTTGCTTAATCCCTTCACCTTTTCACCTGCCCCCCAACGCCCTCCCCTAGGACAGCTCTCAGCCTGGTCTCCGTGTCTGAGTCTGTTTCTATTGGGCCGTTAGTTTATTTTATTCATTAGATCCCACATATGAGTGAAATCACATGGTGCTCGTCTTTCTCTGACTGGCTTACTTCACGGAGCATAATACTCACCAGGTCCGCCCACACCGCCACAGAGGGTAAGATCTTCTTTGTCGCTGCCGGGCAGTGTCCCACTGCGTGACTGTCCCACTGCTGTTTTATCCATTCGTCTACTGATGGGCACTCAGGCTGCATCTAAAGCTTGGCAATTGTAAATAACGCTGCAATGAACAAAGGGGCTGATATATTCTTTCAAATTAGGGTTTCAGGTTTCGTCAGATATGTTCCCAGAAGTGGAATTGCTGGGTCATAAGGCAGTTCCATTTTTAATTTTTTTGGGGACCTCCATACTCTTCCCACAGCGGCCACACCAGGCTGCCTTCCCAGCAACGGCGCACGCGGGCTCCCTTTCTCCACGTTCTCACCTGCACTTGTTTGTTCACTTATTGATGACAGCCATTCTGACAGGTGTGAGGTGGTATCTCATTGCGGTTGTAATTTGCATTTCTCTGATGATTTCTTCTAGGATTTCAATGGTTTTGAGTCTAATATTTAAGTCTTTAATTTGTTTCAAGTTTATTCTCGTGTATGGTGTAAGAAGGTGGTCTAGACTCATTTTTTGCATGTGTCTGTCCAATTTGTGAACACTGTTTATCTAACAGACAGTCTTTACCCCATTTATCTTCTTTGTCTAATATTCATTGACCATAAATATGTGGGTTTATTGCTGGGCTCTCTATTCTGTTCCATTGGTCTGTGTGTCTGTTTTTCTGCCAGTACCATGCCGTTTTGATTTCTATGGCCTTGAAATATAGTTTGATATCAGGTAGTATGCTTCCTCCAACTTTGTTCTTCTTTCTCAAGATCGCTGTGGCTATTTTGGGCTTTTTGTGGTTCCATATACATTTTTGGAATATTCGTTCTAGCTCTGTGAAATAAGTCATTGGTATCTTGATAGGAATTGAGTTGAATCTATAGATTGCTTTGGGTAGTGAGGACATTTTAATGATGTTAATTTTTTCATTCCAGGAACAATTCAATAATACATCATCTGCATACCAGGTTTTTTTCTTGTGATTGATCTCTATTTCATACCATAATTGTCAAAGACAACATTTGATATGATTTCAATCTTCTTAAATTTGCTGAGACTTTTTGTGTGTCCTAACATGCGGTCTATCCTAGGAAACGCTCCATGTGCACTTGAAAGGAATGTATCTGCTGCTTCAGGGTGAGATGCTCTGAAGATACCAGCTGAATCCATCCGACCTCGTGCCTCATTTAAGGCTGTTGTTTCGTTGTTGACTTTCTGCCTGGAAGATCTATCCACTGATGTCCGCGGGGTGTTAAAATCCCCTGCTATGGCTGTGTTACTGTCAGTCTCTCCCTTAATGTCCAACAAGATTGGCTTTACACATGGAGGTGCTCCCATGCTGGGTGCGTAAACGTCCACGAGGGTGACATCCTCTTGTCGGTTTTGTTCTCTTTATCATTATGTAGTGTCCACCTTAGCCTCTTACTGCGGCCTTTGTTTTAAGTCCTATTTTGTGGGATATAGGTGTTGCTACCTAAGTTTTTTAATTTACATTTGCCTAAAATATCTTTTTTATCCCTTTACTTTTATTCGGTGTGTATCTTTCTTTCTGTGGTGGGTTTCTTGTAGACGGCATGCACAGGATTCTCGTTTTCTTATCCATTCAGGTGCCATGTCTTTTGATTGGAGTGTGTCATCCATTTCCATTTAAAGTCATTATTGACAGGCGCATATTTATTGCCATTTACTTGTCTAACTATGTCCCTCTTTCTTTTTTATTTTTTCTTAAAGACCTCTTAACAGTTCTTGTGATACTGGTTATGTGGTAACGAACTCCTTTAGCTTTTTCTTGTCTGGAAAACTCTTTCTTTCTTCAAATTTATTATTATTCAAAATTTTAATTTATTTATTTTAGAGAGAGAAGGAGGGGGAGAGAGAGAGAAACATTGACTCATTTTTCGACCCATCTTCACGCTGATTGGTCGATTCTCGCGTGTGCCACAATGGTTTTGAACCCGCAACCCTGGTGCACTGAGACTGTGCTCCAACCAGCCGAGCCATCTGGCCAGAGCTCCTTCAGCTTTAAATGATGGCCTTGCTGAGTAGAGTAGTCTTGGTTGTAGGTCCTTGGCTTTAGTCACTTTGAATATTTTGTGTCGATTTCTTCGGGCCTGAAATATTTTTTTGTTGAAAAAGCAGTTTACAGTCCAATGCTGGCTCCTTTGTGGGTAAGTAGCTGTCTTTCTATCACTGCCCTTAAGATTCTTTGTATTTAACCTTTGCCGTTTTAATTATGCTGCGTCTTAGTGTGAGCCTTTTTGGGTTCATCCTCATTTGGACTCTTTGGGCTTCCTGGACTTGTGTGTCTTTTTTTTCACCAGGTTAGAGAAGTTTTCAGTGGTTATTTCTTTTAAGAGGTTCTTACTACCTGCACTCTCTCCTTTTTTCTGGTACCCCTGTGATGTGGATGTTGTTACACTTCACGTTGTCTCAAAGGTCTTTGACACTATCCTCATTTTAATTTTTTTCCTTTTACTACTCTGATTGGGTGTCTTCTGCTACCTTGTCTTCCAAATCACTGATTCAATCCTTTGCCTCATCCAACTGTTGATTCCTTCTAGTGTATTCTTCCTTTCAGATATAGTAGTCTTCATTTCTGACTGGTTCTTTTTTTTTTAATCTTCACCCGAAGACATGCTCATTGAATTTTTAAGAGGGGAAGGGAGGGAGATAGAAAGACCAACATCGAAGTGAGAGGGAAGCAACGCTCAGTTGCCTCTCGTACTTGCCCTGACCAGGGATTAAACCCTCAGCCCAGGGATGCACCTTGACCAGGAATTGAACCCACAGCCTTTTGGTCTACAGGATGGCACTCCAACCAACCAAGCCACGCTGGCCAGGGCTCACTGGCTCTCTTTTACGGCTTCTATGTCCTTTTTCATGCTTACGACCTCTTCGTTTAAGATCTCACTGACTTCATCCACTCGTTCCCGAAGTTCCTTGAGCATCCTTATAACCGCTGTTTTGAACTCTGACCAACTGCCTGCCTCCTCTCCTTTTAGCTTTTTTCCGGAGGTGTCTCCTGCCCTTTAATTTGAGGCACGTTTTGTTGTCTCAACCTTTAGGTTGCCTCTTTCTGTTTGTTTCTATGTAGTAGGCGGATCTGCGCGACTCCCCGTCCCAACGGGGTGGCCTTGCGTAGCAGGCGCCCTGAGGGACCCAGTGGCACAGTCTCCTTGATCACCTGAGCTGGGTGCTCCAGGAGAAGGTCCCTTGGGGGGCTACGTGGGCCCTCCTGTTGTAATTGAGTCTTGATTGCTATTGGCCCGTCCCTGTGTGGGGCTGACCCTCAGGCTGGCTGACGTGAGACCCATCACCGACCACGGTGCGTGAGCCTCTGTGCAGGTGCCGCCACGTGAACTGGATTTTACCTCGCCGAAGCCTGGTGTCTGTCGCAATCCCCTTTGAATATGCCGCTTGTGAAGCTAATTGCATCTTGCGCCGATGTTGTCTGAAGCTGACTGCTGGCTATGCTGGTTCCGAGGGCCCTTGCGAGGGACTTCGGAGCCAGCCAATGCCAGATGCTTCCGGTGACTGGCCCTGGGCAGCCTGCTTCGAGCTACAGAGCAATCCACGGGCTGTGGCCGCCCCTGCTGGGCTGAGTGAGCGCAGGTGGGTCCAAGCAGCGTGCCGAGGTTGGCTTCCACCAGCACCGGCCCGGGGGCAGCTCAGCCAACGTCCCAGGGTTGCCTCCACATGCCCCCACCCTCCGGCTGCCTTCAGGCTCAGCCCCTGAAAGAGCCTCAGGTGGTACGTGAGTTGCATGAGGAAGGGTCTCAGTGAGTCACCAGGTCGGGGCAAGTGGTGCCCAGGCTGAGGCAGGTGTGAAGTCAGTGTCGGCGCTGGACCTGAAGCCCCTCAGCACGTGGTCCAGGGTACATGGGGTCTAACCACCCGCCGCTGAGTGCTCACACATCCTGGAGCCGTGCACAAGGCACACAGACCTGGCTTTCTTCGTAAGAGTGGAACCGAAAGGGGGAAACAGACCGCATCCCAGGACTTAAGGTGTCCAGGATCTGCAGCCTGAGACCAGCCGTGGGAGCCCAAGGGCTCCTCAGAGGGTCCAGGGGTTCTCAGGGGCCAGGGAGCTGCCTCCTGCAGTGGGTGATTCACGGGTCCCCTGGGAGGCGACGCTGGAGCGAGAGCCTGGTGGGGCCACACAGTGTGTCTTGAAGACTTTAGTCCCCTCACTTGTGACTGATCCTAGCAGACGCCTCTGTCCGCTTCCTTCCTAAGGAAGCCGCAGTTCTGTTCAGACGTGAACAGACCAGATGCACATTCACTGGCTCTTGGGCAGCACCGTCTGGCTCTGTCCCCAGGGCTGGGAGGGTGGGGGCCGGGGCCCATGAACATTTCTCGGGTGGGCTGAAAATGGCATGACAACCATTAAGGCTTAAAAAAAATTGTGTGTGTGTGTGTGTGCCTTCTCCCACAACAGGACTGAGCAGACAAAGTGAATGCTCAGTCCATTCTCAGGGAAGCACAGCTCTGCCTGCACCACAGCCAGACGCCACCAGAGCAGTGACGGAGGCACCGGGAGGAGGAGACAGGCAGCCCCTCTCTCAGCAGCGCCAGTCCATCCCCGTAGGGCGTCCGTCTGCACAGCTGACGGCGGCTGGAGCCAGCAAGGCTTTGAGACACGAGAATGACAGGATCTGATTTATATTTTTTAAAGATCACTCTCAGTTACCATATCTTGCCCTGTATAACGCACATTTCTTTGCCCAAATGTTTGATGGAGAAACAAGAATGCACATTACAGATGGGTAGCACCTGAGATACCTTGTAACCATTCTTATGTTTTGTAATCATTTGTGACATAAAATTTCTTGTACCACATAGTCTGCTAAAAAAAGAAACCTAAAATTCCTTCATAATACACAAAACCAAGTATCTAAATGCAAATAAATAAAAAATTGAATTAAAACATGAAAACAAAATATTTTTTCCCGAAAGTTTGGACCACACACATGGGTATGCATTATACATGGCAAAATACGGTGTATTTTTACGTACATATTTTAAATTTTATTTATTTCATTTATTCTATAGTTTTAATAATTTTTCCAAAAATTTAAATTAGAGTTGACCTTCAGTATTCGTTTGAGGTCTACAGCGTAGTGGTCCGACATTTCTGTAATCTGCACAGTGATCCCCCCAGTCAGTCTAGCACGGGGTCTCTTAAAAGAGTTTCACCCACGCACGTCGGCGCCCCCTCACCACCTAATCATTCCCAAAGGCCCCCACCTTTTGTCTATTTTGAATTGCATTTTCGGGGTTGACATTGGGTAATAACATTCCACCCTCGCAGGAACACCGCGTGGCGAAGCGTCATCCGTCCGGGGTGTCGCCCCCACCCCGCGCCCTCCCGCCCCCGTTGACTCGCCCTCTTCCTCTTCTCCTCCCCCTACCCCATCCCCTCTGGCGCTCGCTCTGTGATTTGACATTTGAAATGATAGTTGAGATGCGCCTTGAGAGCGGGTAGGACTCAGCCGGTGACTTCCCCCGGCGAGCCGCGCCCGCTGCCGCGCTGCGAGGGTGTTTAAAACCTGCCACATCGGACTGTTCAGTCAGGGGCGCGGGCCTCTCCCTGAGGCTTTCACCAGTTTTTCTTTTCCTTCTTTCCTTTCTTTCTCATTGCTCCTCTTCTCCCTCTTTTCTCTTTCCTTAGATGTTTCTAATGAATTGACCTTTGAATTTCCTAAGTTCTGAATTGGCCATCCGACCTAGAGAGGCTTTTCTTTAGGCTCCCGCTGGAAACCATGTTGTCACTTACAAACTGGACAATCTCAGGGAGAAGGGTCAGTGCCCCTGACTGAGGCGTTGCAGGTTTTAAAACCCCGCGCGGCGCCCCAGAGAGAGTCGCTCAGGTGAAGAGGGTGAGGCGCGCTTCAGGCACAGAGAGTGGGCGCGCAGCCAGGGGGCGGGGGAGATGAAGCCAGCGCACCGGGGCAGCCGCCCCTCAGAGGCCTGCGAGTGAGGGGACAGGGCAGGGGGCCAGAAGACCCTCCATGAAGAAGGGAGGGCAGTGGGACAGGGGAGCCTCCACGGTGGAAGCAGGACAGGGGACCCTCCATGGAGGGACCAGGGTGAGGGGGGCAGGGGACCCTCCATGATTGGGGTAGGGTAGGGATGACAGGGGGTGAGGGCCATGTGACAGAAATACTAACCCTAACCCTAACCCTATGGAAGAATTTCTGTCACATGGCCCTCACCCCCTGTCATCCCTACCCTACCCCAATCATGGAGGGTCCCCTACCCCCTCACCCCGGTCCCTCCACGGAGGGTCCCCTAAACCTCCCACCCTGGTTCCTCCACGGAGGGTCCCCTAAACCCCCCACCCTGGT
>PVJD01017972.1:0-15916 GCA_004026545.1 Mormoops blainvillei | reverse complement strand
ACCTATCCCTAACTCCATTTTCCCAACTGAGACGGGAAAATCAGTGTTTCCTGCATCCCTCTCCTGGAACTTGAGAGGCCTCCCCTGAGCAGTGAGTTGGACCCCGAAACCTAGCACCCCCGACAGTCCCCCGTAAGTCACGGTGGGCATAGAGGAGGCCCAGGCTGGGCCAACTGGTCTAGGCCCAGGGAGCCCAGTCCCGGGCAGCAAATCAGGCCTCTCCAGGATCCCTCCCTGCGTGCTCAGACCCCCTCCCTGAGGGCCTACCCCCATCCCTCTCTGGAGCAGGGAATCAGGGGGAAGGGTGCAAGGGTCCCCCTCTTCTTTTGCACCCTTTCTCTAGCCATAGAGCAACCTAGAGCTGTCTGCACGCACAGGAGGTAAGATGAATAGTTAGATGAAAAACTACAAAGCGGGAAAAAAGGTGCTTACCATAAAGTCCAGGGAGGGAGGGAGGGAGGGAGGGGGACACACAGCAGGGGTGGGGGCTGCTTCCAGGGTCCCAGCGATGTTCTGCGTCTGCACCTGGGCGAAGGTTCCGTGGCTGTTCACTGTATACGTATCCATTATACTCAGCTTCAAGTTTTAAGCATTTTTCTGCCCAAGACAATTCGCGGTGGAAGAAGAAAATCTAATCATGTCTCACACTTAAAACTCTGCCACTCTCTCAATTGCTTCCTTTGCAGAAGGGTCAAAGGGCACACACGGGTATTGCCGAGTTATCTAGAGGAGATAGAACTGGCGGAGTGGGCCCCTGGGTGGCAGGGGTGGGAGATGCGGGGCATAAGGGGAAGGGGGTGTTGGAGCTGGTGTCAGGGTTCGGTTTCACTGCTGAGAAGAATGAGGTGCTGCGGCACCTCATTCTCCGGACAGACCCCCTTCCCCAAGCGCGCCCACCCCACCACTTAGTTCCCAAATTAACCTCTTAATGGACTTCATTGAAATGCAACTCTAATAGCCCCACTCCCCTCTTCAAATTCAGCCAAGGCTTCCCACTGCCCTCGGGAGAAATTCTAAGCTCCTTTCCTGCCCAGGAGCCCTGGCAGCTCCTGGTTCTTGCCAGCCGGCCAGGCCCCGCCCTCCCTGGCCCCGCCCTCCCTGGCTCCGCCCTCTCTGGCCCCAGGACCTGACGGTGCACCGGCCGCCCAGCGTTGGCCTCATCCCCTGGCTTTGTCCCCCGAACCCCTCAGCTAAAGCACCATAGGCTAAGGGCAGCCCGCTCCAACCCCAGCTCAGCTATGGCCCCCCGCCCCCTTTCTGGCCCCTCGCCGCCCCCCAGCACTGCACATTCGTGGCACTTTGCACAGTGTAATGTCTGCAGCTTCCCTCAGACGGACAGTTCCATGAGGACAAGGAACCTGGTGGAAGCTTCACTGTTGGACCTGGAGACCCCAGGGCAGGGCAGGGCGGGGCTGGAGCTGGACCCCAGAAAGCCTCGGCTGGGAACAACCAATTGGGTTTTCTGCTTACAAAGGGGAGCAGGGGCCCTGCACCCTCCCCGCTTCGATCGGGAGCCCGCTCACCTCAGCACATCCTCGCCGCCACTCCCTCAGCTTCAGCACGGCGCGCAAAAGCAGGAGGGGGCCTTTCATTCAGCAGAAAATGTTACTTCCTCCTTTTTCTCATTGCCATGGAAACGGTTCTTCCTTCACCTAGCCTGCCAGTTACGGCTCTGAAGGAAGGGGACGAAAAGCCCTAAGCAGGGAGGGTACTCGCTCATTCCTTCCTGATGCTCGATGAGGCCATGTAACCAAAGGCTGGGCATTCCGGTGTCAGCCCCGGTCGGTGTGGCTCAGTTGGCTGGGGCAGGTTCGATCCCCAGTCAGGGCACGTGCCCGGGGTTGCAGGTTTGGTCTCACATCAGGGCGCGTGCGGGAGGCAAGCGATTGACCTTCCTCTCTCTCATCAGCGTTTCGCTCCCTCTCTCTCCCTCCCTTGTCCTCAAGTGAGGATAAAAAATTTAAAAATTGATAAAAAATAATAATAAAAGAATTCCGGTGTTCGGGTCAGACATCCGGGGCTTAAGTTTCTGCTCTGACTCTTCCTTCCATCCTGCGTAAGAGGTTTCACCCACCTGACACTCGGTTTTGTCACCTGAAAGGGGATTAAAAATAGTGTCTACTTCATAGAGTTACCTTGAAGGCGAAAGAAGAATAAAGAAACACACTTAGCACACGCACCGTACGGGCTGGGCGAGGGTAGGGCTGCTGCGTCGATGAACACGAAGTGCCAGGTATCGCGACAGGCACTGATTGGCAATCGGGGCAAGACAATCTAATTTCAGAGAATTGTTTCGCTTTCCCCAGTCGTTCACTTTCCCTAGTGTCCCACTTTCCCCGGCCTTTCCCACACTTTCAGTTTCGTTTTCCTAAGAATAACAGCCCTTGCTTCTCCCCACCTCGTCGTTCATTGGTGACGGGCATGAATTAAATTCCGTCACTGCAATGACAAATGCTACCGGCAAAAACAGGTTTAGGAAAAACACCTCCGAGGCTGGGGAAGCAAACAATTCAATTAGGGGACCAAGGTGAACAGGCAAACCGGAGTGGTAAAGCCATTGTAAAATCAATGTAGTGAGTTGTTGCCAGCACGTTTAAAAAAGTAAAGTAGAGAAAATATCAACGGACATTACACACAGTCGAGTATTGTTTCAGGAAACATTCGTTTCTGTTACATATAGAGTATGTGTGTGTGCAGGTGTCTTACCTGGGTACGGGTCCCCTTGAACATGCTATTCCCTGTGCGAGAAGACCCTCCACCCCCCACCAACATACACACACAGAAACGCACACTCAAACACACATTCTTCGCTTGGTGAATTCATTCTCCGGGTTTCAGCTTTAAGTGGCAATTTTTGTTTCATAATTTTCTTTGATTAGCCGATTCTTTGTAACTTGATTCATTAATGTCCATCTCTTCCCCGCACACTAGATTTGAGCTCCATAAGGCTAAGGATGCGAGCTTTGGCTCAGGACTTCAGCGGCCCGTTTTCCGCGCAGTGTTTCATCTGTCAAACACCGGTGGGTATTTGGAAAGACCTGAGAGCAGGGACATGGCGGAGGAGGAGGGGGCCTGGGAGAGACCAGGGCGATGTGTGTTGGGGCGTCGGTTTGAGGCGATGCAGAGCCCAGGAGCAGCTGAGCACCCAGAAGGAGACTGAGTACACCTGTCTGGGAGAGGCGCAGGCTGAGAAGAGGCAGTGCGGTGTGATGGTGAGAGACACGGGCCCTGGTCCCAGAGTGGCGGGCTTGTATGTACATACTAACGGGGATACACTGACTGAGGGAAATCGGGGGCCAACGAACCCCCTATGCCTGAGTCCCCTCATCACGCCGTAGGCTGCAAGGAGAGTCAGGTGAGCTCGTAATGGGAAGTGCTTGACACAGGTGCCTGGTGCACGGTGACTGCCCCACATGTGTGCATGGTTCTCACCACCCTGTGTGTCTTGGAGGCCGGGGTAACTGAGGCCAGAGAAGTGGGTGTGATCACCCAGAGATGAAAAAGAGGCTATGGACGGAGCTTCAAGGAGCCCGTCCGCAAGAGAGTGGCCAGCGAGGTGAGGAGGGAGACCAGATGAAGAAGACGCCGAGGAGACCGAGGGCGGGAGTGGCCAGTGCGGCTTTGAGCCCCCTAAAGGAGGGACGTGGAGAGGGGGGCTTTCTAAATGGCATATCTTTTAGCTCGTTCCCTTGCTACGGGAAGGGAGAGAGGCCTCTCTCACCAGAGACAGGGGAGGGGTCAATGAGCTGGAGGGAGCGGAGGTGTGCTCCCATCTGGCCCCTCTTCCAGGACGGATTTTTAGGGGGCAGAACGTGGGTGGCGAGTGTCGGGAACACAGAAGCGCAACGCTTTGTCTCAGGAAGGCAGCGCATCAGGAGGGAAGTTGGAAACAAAACCTCCCCGGGAGCTCAGGCCCCGAGTTCTTCGTGACAAAACCACGGAGGCCTCCAGGCAGGGTGGGAGGGGGTCCCTAGGCTCGCGGGGGTCGCCCGCGCCGCGCCCAGTAAGTCCGGCCTGACCCCGGTGCAGTGCGGGGAGGGGCCCCGGCGGCCTGGGGCTGGGCGTCCGGGAGGCGGCGCTGGGGCCTGGCCTGCGGGCGGAGGCGGATTCCGGTGGCGGCGCCGGAGGGACCCGGGGACACTGAGCGGCAGGCCGTGTCACGCGACATCCAGCCCCGCGGGTGTCCTAAAGGATGAATGGGGACAGCCGGCAAATCTGAGAGCAGGATTCACGGCCGCAAGAGCAGAGAGCCAATGGGATCCCCGGGGTGACAGCGAAGCCAATCAGCTATGAGGACAGAGCCGGGGGCGGACCCGCGCGGAGTTTCAAAAATCGGCTGGGGTGGGCGAGGTGCGTCTGTGCTGGGCGTCTGGTGAACGTGGGCGCTTTTGGGTGAGTGCAGGCCGGGGCGTAGTAGGGCTTCTGTTCAGAAGAGACCCGGGCCGCGGAGGTGAGGGGGTGTCTAGTTAGGACAGGCACGCAGGTGGGGCGTCTGGGTATCGCAAGGGGGAAATCGGGGCGGTGGGGCGGGGGGGCTCGGGCCAGGGCGAGCTGCGAAAGAGGTGCTGGCCGTGCGCTTGGCCCATTGCTGGGGCTCGAGGGGGGGCCCCACCCGCGCGCTCCTGACGCTACCCCTCTACCTGCCTGAGGCGAAGGCGGCGAGGAGGCTGGGATGAAGTGACAGCTGTTTTAGACACAGCGAGAGAGCGCAGGAAATGCTGACCAGCCTTGTTGAGCCTCCGCCGTCTTCTGGGCTCGCTGACCATCCCCGCCGTTCAGGAAGCTTCTCCTCGCACCCGCAATGGCCAAGGGCGCCCCTCCCCAGCCTGCTTCCCCTGTACCCAGGGGCTCTGCGGGGCTTGAGAACGGGGTGGAGGATGCCTGGCTGACCTGCCTTTTGACCCACTCCCCAGGGTCCGGTGGACAGAACAGGCTGCTGGCCAGGCAGATGGCCTCTCGGTGGCCGGGCGTGGGGGCCTCCGTTCGCAGGAGATCGCTGCAGGACCAGGAGCAGCTGCAGGAAAACGACGTGCTGAAGCCTGCGGGTGGCTGCCTGGAGACCTCCGGGGGGGCCCTGGGCTCCCTCTGCAGACAGTTCCAAAGGAGGCTGCCCCTGAGAGCGGTCAGCCTCAACCTGGGGGCAGGCCCCTCTTGGAAACGTCTGGAAGCCCCCGAGCCGGGGCAGCAGGGCCTCCAGGCTGCAGCGCGCTCAGCTAAGAACGCCTTGGGCGCCGTGTCCCAGGTAACACCGGCCACGTCCAGGCCAGCTGCTGCACAAGCGCCGCCCCAAGCACATAGACTCCACAAAGACGAGGACCTGATGTGCTCAATGCTGTGTCCCCAGCCCTCCGAATAGTTCCTGGCACTTAGTAGGTGCTCAACCACTTGTCGAGTGGGTGAATGAAAACGGTCTCGAGGAGGAAACGCCCCCACAATACAAGATGAAATGGCAAGCAAGTAGCTAACGATGGGAGGACCCCCGAAACAAGTTTAGTCGGTGAAGGCCTCCCAGATGTGCTTCCATGGAATCCACCCAAGAAAGGGGAAGAATGAGGAGCCTATAAGACAGGTGTAATAGTGTGGGTCAGACCCAGGGCTGAGGGAGAGCTAGAAATTGAAGAGAGCGGGCAGGAGCTTAGTTTGGGAATGGCCAGAGAGCAAGGGGGGGCAGTGAGGGGGGGGGGCAGTGTGCTCAAGGCCTTGAGACACTCCCCAGAGATGCTGGTGGTCTTGGGAGCCAGCCGGAAGCACTTACAGCAGGGTGGGAATCAGGTCTAATTAGCAGAGCAGAATTCGGTCTTCAGCAACTTGATGGAAAAGAGATTAGGAGCCGATTCTCCCCTGAGGGGCGTCTGAGGGCCTGAAAAGCAGAGGAGTGAGCAGCTTCAAGAGCTGTTCAGAAGGTAGATTTGGGAGGTCTTGGCGTCAGATGAGATGCATGGGCAGGAAGCTGTCACTTATGTTGGGTGTGAGGTGCCCGGGGGACTTCCAAGCGGAGATGTCTGGAGGTGTCGCCTAGAAAGGACAGAGGCCCTGAGAGCGGAGAGACCTCCAAGGAGAGAAGGGGCCGGTGGAGGCGGGGGGCGCACATAGGAGGGGTGTTCTTGCTATCTGATTGGGCATCTGAAGTACCGGGAGAAGGAAGATGTGTCTGGTCTCTGAGCCAAGCGTCAGTCCTCGTCTAGAAGACCTCTGTGAGTGTTTCATCCTCAGGGGTCGCAGATGGGACGAGGTCACCTATCCGAGGTGACGTAACTCAGCGAACATCACTCAGATCTTGCTGTAATGACTCTGGGCTCCGGTTTGCCAGGGCAGAGACAGGCTCGCCGAGGACGAGCCTTCAGGGCCGTCGCCCCACTGGCGTGAAAGGCCGAGAGTCGGGGTTTGACCCTATGGGTGATGAGCAACTGTCGAGGGGTATGGAGCAGTTGAGTGGCATGATCGGGACGGCCCCTGAGAAGGGTCTCTGAGCGTCAGTGTGGGACGACTTACCTGACCGTGTCCTGGGGGGAAGGCTTTGCCCTGGAGGCTCTGGGTCAGTCTGTGCCCCGAAAGAGGGTTTGGATTTAGGCAAAAGGAGGCTCTGTGAGCTGGAGCGGTTCTGACGCCGACCGGCGCACTCGTACCCTGGGGGCTCTGAACTGGGTCCCTGCAGTGGGATGCATGTCACATGGCATCACCCATGTCCCTCACCCCGGAGACGAAAAGCTGCTTGTGTGTGTAGGACAGCTGACAGGTGGGGGGCTCCGTGCGTGGTACGGCTCGGAGACTAGGGCGGCTAACCCTCGGCTTGTCTGTGCTCATTCCCATGCACCTACCTCAGAGGATCCAGGAGTCTTGCCAAAGTGGCACCAAGTGGCTGGTGGGAACCCAGGCAAAAGCCAGGAGGAGGAAGAGAGAGACACAGAAGGGCGGCAGCCCCTCGGGTCGCAGCCCGAGCCAGAGGAGCACCCGGCTGTCTGGACCCCCCGCTGCCCGCTCAGCTCTGGGCCCCTGGGAGAGGGAGCACCGCCGCCTCTCCACCCAGAGGGGCCCACGTGCCCGCCCTCTGCGGGGGTCTAGGCGGGACGCCGCCTTCCGGAGCCCCTACTCCTCCACAGAGCCCCTCTGCTCCCCCAGGTACGCAGAAAAGCACCTGACCCCCAAAACATTAATGGGCCCCAGAGGTTCCTGAGCACCTCCTGGGGCTCCCCGGAGCTAGGGGCACCCTGAGCTGAGTTGCGTCCGTGTTCTGGCCCAGCTCTGCCCCCCGCTAGCCAGGGGCCTGGGGAGGTCTTGAGGGCCTTAGTCTCCCCGTCTGTAAAAGGAAGAGGTGAGCTTGGCCCCGCCTTATCATGCTCTCCCAAGCCTCCTTGGGAGCCTAAAAGCCCGTTTGGAAGCCGTCTGGAGGCCGAGACTCCAGTGGGGACCAGCAGGGCTCACCTTTTTGCAAGATCTCCTGAGCCTTGATCTATCTGTTCTCCGTCAGCTGTTCCAAGTCGCTCTGATGTCACTTCCTGGAGAGAGGTTCTGGGGCGACGACCAGCCCCCGCAGACCCAGGCTGCGGTGCTGGGTCGGAAGGGGCTCCTGCCACGGGTTCCACCTAGTCACTGGGGCCTGTGGGTTTTCCCTTCTGTTCAGTGAGTCTGACAGCGACCCGGAGCCCGTGGGGGCAGGAATCCAGCACTTCCAGAAGCTGTCGCAAGAGCTGGATGCGGCCATTGTGGCTGAAGAGAGGTGAGCTGGCACCCCATGCTTCAAAGCCAAGTGGCTCGGAGGGTCCCCTTTTTGAGGCAGGCCCCCTGTGTGGCCCTTGCCAGTCCCTCCCCTTCTCTGAGCCTCGGTCTTCACCTGCATCATGAAAGGGCACAGGAGACCGAGATCGGGGCGGGGGTTAATGACGCCCCCTGGATATCCACGGCCCTCTGGGCCTTGGGCCCCCACCCTCGTCCATCGCCTGGAGCCTCACCAGGCTGGGCACGGGCTCCCTGAAAGACCTGCCCTGCCCGCCCATGGAACTGGGAGACGCTGCACGGCTGCTGGGAGTTCCCGGTCCACCTGCTCAAGACCCCGCCCTGCGGGCAGAGCCTGGGCCTGGCGCCGCCCTAACTTGGAGCCCTTTACACCTGGCCACGGCGGGCTCTTAGGTGGGCCCTGCCAGATCTGACTACAGGCCGAGCGTGCCAAGTTCCCTCCATGTTGCCGGATCGGGGCTTGTCTAGTCCGAGCTGGGCGGGCCCCTCAGAGCGTGCAGGACCCAATGGCATCTGTCTCTCCTGCTTTCCCATCTCTAGCGGTGACATGACCGTTTCTCTCATTCGTGACTGAGGACAGCGCCCTTCAGGCAACACCCTCCTCCCCAGTGTCCTCCTCAGTGTCCTCTGCTTCCTTCTCCTCCTCCTCCTCCTCCTCCTTCATGAGCTCATATGCGTATTTGGAGGCATGTTAAAGAACGGAGTCTTCTGGAAAAACCCACAGAGCTGCTGGCCAGCAGAGTCGGAAGTGCGCAGTCTTCCCGCCAGCTCGGAGCCCATCACCTTCCAGCCCCTTATTCGGGGGGGGAAGGCTGTGGTGCCCTCTCACTTCCCCTGTCCTGAGCACAGTGAGGGGCATGAAGGGAGCGCTGTCTTGCAGGAAGCAAGCCATACCTTATCCTCACGTCCCCGCACCTGGGATCCATGCCTCCCCTCGAGTTCCTGGAGAGAATCCCCAGGACTTAGCAGTGCCCCCTGGGCCACGTCCGAGCCCAGCAGAGACCACCTGCCCCGGCCCAAGAGTGGCTGCAGAAGACCTGGGAGGGGCAGAGGGATTGTCCATCCTACTCCCTTCTTGGGCTTTGAGGCGCACCCCGCAGCTCAGCCTTGTAGTCGTCTCCTTTGCAACATGGAGTGTGGGTTCCAGAAGGCACTTGAGAGCACTAAGCGGCGCACCCAGGAACAAGGTCTGCAAGGAGCCGGCCCCCGTGTCGCCAGTGCCCAGGCTGTCGGGAAGCAGCCTCCGAAAGAAGGGATGGGAGAGCTTTTGGGGCTCTGAGGCCCCGGGGCCCACGGGCACCTATTTCTGTTCTCAGCGCTGTGGGCGGCAGGGAGGAACAGCTCTGGTCCACCACAACTTCTGCCCTTCGTAAGTTATTTAAGGAATCTGCTTTGTCATTTCATTAGAAAGAGCCAGTGTGTACCTCCCCTCGATAACTTTGCTTTTCATAATAAAGACTCTCTCTGTATCCCACATCTCTTCTCTGTCACCGCCGCCGCCGCCACCCCCCCCCAAGCCACTCCGGTCTGTGGTTCGGGGCCAAGCCTTGTTCCCCCTCATCCGCCCTCCCCCAGGCCAGCCAGCCCCGAGCTCCAGGGGAGCAGGAGTGATGGGAAAGTTTTCTCAGCTTCATTCGGAGCAAAACACATTTTAAAGGCAAATAAGGTTTTTATTTCGGTGACAACGTTTGAGAGTTAAAAACCAGCTCACATCAAAATCAAGACCAGTTGTTAAAAATCTTTTGAACTCCATAATGCTGTTTTTGTCTTGTTAGAAATCTGATATTTTACGTTTTCTTTTCTAACGGATTTTGTACAAGGCAGCCATGAGGAATATAAGGAACCGTTTTCACCACAGAACCAGCCACCACAGATACTACTCAGAGTCACACACTTAGGAACGGTCAGACCACGGACAAGATCGGACAGGCTGCCACCACCGAGTAAACAAACAGAAAAGGACGCGGGGTCTGAGGGCGGGGGTCCCCACGAGTGAACGGCCCTCCTGTGCTGCCCTCCTTGGTGTCACCTGCCACTCCTCGTCGCCACAAGCGTGGGGGTTCAACGGATACTTCTCCCAACCACCCTCTTGGTTTCTTAGCAAAGACAGCCGGACCCAGGCCAGGCCTCACTGCTTGGACTTAACGCTAAGTAGAATTTTTAAGAAAGTTCCCCCGAGCCCAGAGGGAGTGGAAAGAGGGAGGTGATTTCTTGTGGCTGAGCTAAAGAGAATAGGTTTCCAGCGCACCTGGCACCCCAAACCCCCCGGGGCTCTGTGGGGAAGTTGGTTGTTTAAGGCGGGGTCAGCCTCGAGGCTCGGTGGGCGACCCCCTCCCGGGTGGGGCCGCACCTGGGCTGGGAGGGAGAGTATCCGTGCAAAACCACCGTGCAAAACCACCCCGCAGCTGCACTCTGCCCGCCGCCCAGCTTTCATTTAAATGTTGGCGCCACCTTTTGTCTGCAGGACACTTCTGGGCATGGGTATGGGCTCCAAGTGATAAAGGAGTTAAAAAGCCATGAAACCCCGCCTTCCCTCTCTCAGAGGGCCCGTCCCCCACTCTGTAATCTCTGAACACTGGGGTTCAAACGCATTTGTTCTCCCTGGCCCGGGCTCCAGGCGGGAGGGTCATTCATCCAAATGCATGAAAAGTCTCCTTTTTTGTTTTTAATATTTTGTGGAGGCTAAGGAAGGAGTCGAGCTCTTTAGGAAGAACCCACAACGCCAGAAGAGCGGGCCCTGGCGGCGGGCGCGCCCTGAACCCCAACAGGGCGAACACAAAGAAGGCAGCAGGCAGGCCCTCCGGCAGGACAGCCGCCGAGCCGGGAAAAACAAACATGCCACGCGAGAGACAGGGGGCTTTGGTCAGGCGGGAAGGTCTGTTTTCCAGCTCCTGAGGACGGATTCCCTGGAAAACACCCAGTCGGGGGTCACAGAGCCACTCGGAGACAGGCAGCGGCAGCCCCCGCCAGAGAACGACACGACTTTGTTTTTCTCCAACATAACAGGACGAACAAAATCGAACAAACCACTAGCCGAGAAAGTGCATATTGGTTACAGTTGCTGTGGAAGCAGTACTGAAACCCACGTTGTCTGAGTCTGGTCACTACGGAGCCGCACACGCACGCACGCACGCAGCCACACGCCCACTGAGGCTCCTAGAGCGAATGGTCACGATGTCTCACTGTGCGCCTTCACCTTCGCCGGCGCGAGCCGGCACAGCCCTGATCCAGGGCTCCCGAGACGAGGGGGGCGTGGCCCTCCCCTAAGGTCCCGCACCCCCGTTGCGCAGAATCCCGCTCCCGTGGACTCAGACTCCCCCAGGGCCCTGGCACACTTTCGCACTCCTGCTCCAAGCCTGGGGCTCTCCAAAAAGGCAGAGGGAATCGAATGAGGGGAGAAGTAGCTCAGGCTAATTATTTCAGCATTTGACAGGAATACATCAGTGGCTTCTGCAAAACGGAGATGGTGGGGTTTCGGAGAATCACACTGAGTCTGCCCAGGTGTAATTCAGCATCTACTCTGGAAAGGAAGGGAGGGATTCAGGTGGCTATGCCACGCGAGCTGGTGCCTTGTGGAGAGCTGAGAGAGGCTGTGAACCGTCAGGAGGCAGGACCACAGACGAGGCCGGGCGCTCACCCGGCCCTAACAGAGCGGCCAGCACTGGGTGCTGCTGTAATGCAGATGCAGGACTGGAAGTGAAGCGGGGAGCTGATGGGCCGCCGGGCCGATGTGGCAGGAGCGGGCAGACTGGAGAAGACATGTTTCTAGTGGAGAGAGCAGGGCTGGGGGCTGGGAGACTGGGCCCCTGCTCAGCCCCGGCAGGGTGCCCCACTCGCCAGTGGTGCCAGCCGCCCTTGCCAGCAGCTGCCGTTGGGGGCGGCCACTGGTCACATAGGAACTGCAAGAGGTAGACATTGAGCAGAAGCGACACTGAGCTGACACAGGTGCCTGCTGTGTATACAGACGTCTGGGCCCCAGGGTGGCCTGGCCCGTGTCACCAAGCCCGGGCACAAAGAACTGGGCTGCCTCAGTGAGAGCACGAGGGGGCCCAAGGGCTGGCCCAGGCTGCAGGAGGCCAACGCCCAGGCTGGGTGCCCAGCGGCACGAGGGCCTGGACAGGCCTTGAGGGGCCCCGGAAGAGCTAAGCCCCGCCAACCTCAGGGGATGGCCCGGGAGGGAGTTATGGGCGCCAAACCAAGCGGAGTGGCAAAGGGAAAGAAAGAGAATATGACAGCTGGAGCCAAAACTACACGAACCCCCAGAACTCCGGAACCTCAGCTGTATACCTTCCAGGTGCCAAAAGGAGAAATTGGTCTAGGCCAAACTGGGGAGGGGGAGCCAGATGGGTGCCCTCTGGGAGGATGCCTCTGTCCCCAGGACACTGGGCTTGGGCATCAGTGCAAAACGAATCTCTCCCTGGAGCAGGGGCTCCTTCCCTCGCCCCCAGGGACTTCCTTTGAAGCGGTGAGGCACCCGCCGGCCCCCACCCCCGCCCACCCAGAGCCCCTCCCTCTGACTGTGGGGACAGTACGGACCCCTGGGCACTCCGAGGAGCTCTTAGCCCGAAAAACCCCAGCGGGCAGAAGCGCCAGAGAGCCCAGGAGTCGCAAACTCGCACCAGTGTAATTTCGGCCAGGGAGGTCCCTCAAGGACACAAGGAGGGCAGGGCCCGGAGAGGACGAGCGACTGGCTCCAGGGCTTACGGCCCAGGCTGCGGCCTCTCCGGGGAGGGCCCCAGGCAGCCCTCTGGGAAGAGGAACGACGGTCCTCAAGGGCCACAGGGGAATGGTGAAGATTCTGAGGACGAGGCCGCCAGACATGAACAACTGCAGGAGGACGGACCGTCAGCACCAGACCCGTCCGGCCCTGGGCCGTGCACAGACGCCTGAACGTAGAATGAGCCCAGGGGGCATCCTCTGGCTCCTGGGAAGTGGCCATTTTGCCACGGGAGAGCCAGACCCACGGCAGTGACTCAGGATGTCACAGGGAGGGCAGGCGCAAACGTCGCTCGCCTCTCCACCAGACACAGCCAGGAAGCTGAGCGCTGCGGACCCCCGGTCTGGGGGGCCTCTCTCCCTTCAGGGCCTGCCCGGCGTTGCTGCGGACGCCCGGAGCACTCAGAAAGGAGGCCGACTTGGTCAAACGCTCCAGGCAGGTCTGCGCCCCGGATTTCACAGCCATCGGCCCTGACTTGGGCTCGAAGTCGCAGGCACGGCGGAGGCAGCAGTGGCGGCACCGCCACGCGGGCATCTCACCCCCTTGCAGCCTCGGGAGCCGCCCGAGGTCGGGTAGGGTCCCTCCCTTCTGCGGTCGGACGCTGCTGGACAGACACGGGAGGGAAAAAGCAGGAAAAAGCCCTGTGTCGGAGAGAAGGCGGCCCCTCCGGCGCCCCCGCCAGCAGCTTGGTGGGGCCCCGCTGCTCCGCGCACAGCCCGGCCCTCAGGGCACCGACTCGAACTTGGGGGGCCCGCGCGCCCAGCTGGGCGCCGGCAGGGGCCGCTCGTGGTCCTTGTCGGACTCGGGCTGGCTCTGCGCCCGCTCGGGCTTGGGGTTGGCGGGCGGGTCCGGCTGCTGCACCGACATGGTCCTGCGAAGGTGGCTGCGCTTCCGCAGGAAGTCGGGCTGCGCGTGCAGACCGAAGCTGCCCTTGCGCAGGATCATTCGCGAGTTGTTCTTCTTGGGGCGCGAGCGGTGGCTGGCCTCCAGTGCGGCCAGGTGGGCGGCGTAGCCCTCGCTCAGGAACTGCGGAGGGGACAAGGGTCAGGCCGGCCGGGCGCGCGGCAATCCTCTGGCCCGGCCGCCCGCTTCCCAGTGACACCCCTTCTCCGCCACAGCCTTCCCTCGGGTCTCCAGTGTCTCCGTGGAACCCCCAGGAAACCCGAAGCTCGCTCGCATTCGAGCCTCCCCTCCTGCTTTGGACAACTGAGCGCTTCTGTCCGTGCTTGGGGAGGTCATTCCAGAATTCTCTGATTCCTGACCGGGGCGGGGGGCGGGGCGGGCGGTGACACTCCCATCCTTGTCACTTCCACAAAAATCCCAAAATATAAGTCTCTCCCACCCATCATCCGCCTTGTACCCCATGGAACTTAGCCAGTTCCTGGCCCGCACAGCCAACTGTCCGTCTTACCGAGCCTCCCCACTGGGTGCTCGGAGCGGCGACCTGGACCTTGGTGAGGCAGACCCTCAGGCCCCGCCCGCCACCCCCCCAAGACCTGCAGAATCACAACGTGCATTTAAACAAGACCCCACAGGATCCCAGAGCGCATTTCAGGTGTGAGACCAGCGCTGCTCTAGGGACTCCCCTGGGGGCTCCCTCATCTGCTGACCCTCGCCTGCTGGTGGGCCTCAGAGTTCACCACACTCCACATGCCCCCAAAGAGCATCACCTCCCAGCAAACTGCTCCTTCGGCCTGCTTCTCAATGCCAGTAATGGCACCAGGTCACCAAGCCAGAAGCCACGGGCTGCACCGTCCCTTCGGCCTGCACGTCTGATCCGTTCGTGACCAAATTCAGTCCGTCCTGCCTAAAAATGCCTCGCAGACCCTCCGGCTTCTCTCCTCCCTTCCATCACCCTGCCACTTCCTTCCTCCCATCCGCCTTCCATCTGCGGCCTGAGGGGCCTCTCTGAACCGCAAAGACTCAGAGGCCCAACTGGAGGCAGTGCCAGTCCAGCGCCCCTCCCTCGCCCTCCCACATCACACTCAGACGAGCTGTCGCTTGCAGTTCCCAGAGTACACGTGCTCGCTGTCACCTCCTGGCCTTTGCTTCTGCGGCTGCCTCTGCCACAAACGCTCCCCGCTCCGGCCCTTCCAGGGCAACTTCTTCACGGCCCTGGAAGCCGGCCTTGCCGCCCATCCAGCTTGGCGGCTCCTGTCTGGGGCCCCACCGTCCTCTGTGCCCCCCGCCATCAGTCCCGTATGGCTCTTGCCACACCGCACTGTCATTGTTTGCAAATTTTTCCATCTCCCTACTGGACTGGACGACGTGAAATCCGATTGCCCCGGGGATCCTCCCCTGCTCCCAATACAGGGCCTGTTTGGAGGCAGGTGCCCGGTAGCATTTGCTGAATGAATGAGTGAATGAATGAATGACGCGAATGAAGGAAGGAACAGATAAAGGAATAACCACCTACTCTACTCCCCCTTCCACTTACCCTGGGCCCCAGGCCCCAGCCCAGCCCGGCCTCTACCCACCTGGCACTGGGTTTGGTACTTCTTGGTGGGCCGGCCCACGATGAAGATCTGCGAGGGCGGCAGCCCCAGCGCGCTGTAGACGGAGATGTCCTTCGCGGAGCCGTAGGCGGCGCTGACTTTGATGAAGCACTGAAACACAGAGCGCCTCATGGAGGGGAGGGGCCCCGGGACTCCTGCTGGGGGCCCTTTACTGCACGCGAAAGAACCACGGGTCTGCCCTGCAGCGGCCTCCCCTCTCCGCCCCTGCCCTGCGCCCCAGGCCCACACCCTTAGCCGGGCAGCGCGAGTGTCATAGGTTCTGAAACCGTGGGGTAAATTGTTCCTTTGTGGACAAGGAAACTGAGTGCCAGGTTTCCACATCGCAGGGCCAGGGCCGCAGCCAGTTCCATCCGGCCCGCAACCCAGCGCGGTGCACGCCGCACCAGCCTGCTGCTGGCTGGTCTCAGGTCCTCCCCAGAAGCCTCCTCCCAGGGCAGAGAACACCTGGCCCCTCCTCAATCCAGGGTCACCTCCAGGCCCTCCTCCCCCCCAACCCCGTGAAGCCCCCTCTGCTTTGAAGTGCTCACCCCGTCGCTGTTCCTCGCTTTGAGCACCCACCAACGTAAGCCCTTCTCCCACTCACCCTCCCCTCAAGCCTCCCACTGGAGACTTCTGGTCCCAGGTCACGGCGTTGCTTCCTCCTGAGTCCCACCAGCACCGGGATATCTTCTTTAACTGTTGCCCCCACGACTGAAGCCGGAACTGCCCCCTCTGAACCCTGAACGATACCTTTCCCACACTGACCCCACTCCTTCCCCCCTGTGTCTCTTACAGCCTCTCCTGCCCCATCCCACGCGCTCATCCTGCCTGGGCTCCCTGCAGCCGGCCTGCCTGCGGCCTCCGTGTTCCCTCTCCTCCACCTTGCATTCCCCAGCACCTCTCCCTCCTCCCGCACCCCGCTGGCCACACCTCAGCCCGGAATTTCTCACATCCACCTCCGCCATTCCCC
>PVJD01017971.1:0-15919 GCA_004026545.1 Mormoops blainvillei | reverse complement strand
ATAGAAAGACAGTACCATAAAGATAATACAGCTCCAAAATTAATCTTTAACCTCTGTTAATACTATATTTATAGAATTGAAATTTTGATCCTAAAATTATTGGAAAAGGAAACTAGGATCTTTTAGAAATGTGTTCAATTAATTCTCAGTACACCAGAAAGGTCTTTCATGCTGCCCTAGTTTTTCAATGCTCCCTTTATTTCTGTGACTCTCCAGTATCCTTTTAATATATTGCTTATTTAAGTTTAAGGTGGTTTGAGTTTATCATCTCTGTAACCCAGAGTTTATGAATTAATACATTTGTTTGAATTTAAACTATTTGGTTACGTCTCTTTGACTCAATTTTCTCTCCTATAAAAAGAGGTTTTATTGAATATTTTCCAACTTTCCCTCAAGCACACAGATCTATTTTTTCCTCTGTGTGTGTGTGTGTATATACAAAGGAGAGTATATGTTTTTTTCTCTTAAATCAGGAACCACCTCCCTTAGAAGAATTAGAAGAATTAAACTACTTGCCAAAATCATCCCATTAACCTAGATATATTAGACAATCTTCTGTCTAATATAAGCTGTAGAATACCACAACTTAGAATCCAAGTTAGGGCCTTTTTAATACTATATGACAAAATACTAGTTTAAAAGGTAAAGGAATTAAGAAGGAGAAACTGGTAGTCACAAGAAAAGCCACAGGGATGTAAACTATAGTATAGGGAATATAGTTAAAATATTGTAACAACCATATAGGTGCCAGGTGGGTGGGTATGGGACATATCAAGGGGAGCACTTTTTAAAGTTTTTGATTGTCTAAACACTGTAATGTACACCTGAAACTAAATAAAAAATAATACTGAATGTAAACTGTAAAATATGTATATATGGGGAGACCCACAAAAAATGAAATTATCTTCGGGAGAGTGTTCCCCTCTAGTACAGGCTTCCCCCACTAGGCGAGTGTTCTAGGAACCCATCTGTATCAATGCACCAGCTGGCGGTGTTGTGAGAGGCTGCATTCAGCTTCAGAGAAATTTTTTTTTGAAGATTATTTCAACTCCTTGGCCTGTTTCATGAGAGGTGATTTATGAGTGCACCTGTTCACACCACACTCTGTGTTCAGCAGTTTTTGACACAAAACAGCATGACCCACCATGCCCCACCCCCCCTATTCACTGGATCTCACCCCAAGCGAATTTTTTCCATTTCCTTGATGAAAAAACATCCTCAAAGTGAAACATTTTGCTGATGTGGAAGAGGTGAAACCAAAAGTGACAGAAACACAAAATCAACAAGTTCAAAAACTGTTTCGAGCAGTGGAAAAAATATCTCAATAGGTGTCTTGCATCAAACAAAGAGTATTTTGAAGATAACTAAAGTTTAAATATGTAAGAATAAACACACAATTTTTATAAATAAATTCCATTTGGTTGGGGGTCTTTCTCCCCTTCTCTCTGTCCATACGTGTGCACACACACACACACACACGTAGGATACATGGGGGTGGCAAAGGGGGAAAATTGGAACCGAAATAGCATCATCAATAAAATAATTTTTTAAAAATTCTTGTGGCACGTTGGCATACCAGTGCCATGACACACTGGTTGAAAATTGCTGGCATAATTCAATTTGAGTAAAATTCATGATCAAATACCTTTTTATTAGTAATAATCTTGCAACTTGCTTTACTTTGGAAAGTGCAAAATTATACCATGACAGTATTGGTATATATTTTGTTTTCTGTAACAATGCTCAATTTTTCATATATTCTATTATTTCTTTCATCTCTTTGACCCATTGTTGGCCCACGTTTTTAATTTGTACTTTGGTCTCAATTCCCTGACAACCTGAAGTGTTGCCTTTGGTACAAAAGTGCTAGGCCAGTGCCGGCAGATATTCAGAGATGTAATAGAATTACTCAGGCTCTTCATTTTTAATGAAGAATCAAGTTTCCACAGCTATAAACATTAAATTAAGACTCTAGTCTTTGAAGAATATTTCTCTTTCTGATATACCTTTGAACTGTGCAGCTTCAACTTCTAATTATATAGGACAAGGGATTACTCCATCCATTTCTAAGATGAGTAG
Organism: Mormoops blainvillei; assembly: GCA_004026545.1. NCBI lineage: Eukaryota > Metazoa > Chordata > Mammalia > Chiroptera > Mormoopidae > Mormoops > Mormoops blainvillei. The sequence goes on along the minus strand of PVJD01017971.1, from coordinate 13,840 downwards.
ATTTGTCTTTGTTCCTTTCAACTCAGCCACATGTCTTTTTAAAGATTTTAACTACAAGTTTATATAATTTATATAGTTGGAATGTGTGCCTATAAAATATATAAATGTGTGGTATCAATGATGTATGTGTGTATTATGCTATTTCTCACGTCTGCTCCAACTGCGATTTTACCTGGGAGTACCAACAATTTAACTTGAATAATTTGAGTTTAAATGTAAGGTATTTAAGTAGATAAGTCTAGAAAGTCATCCGAATGATCATGGGTTCAAGGTAGAGTTTAATATGGGGGTTTAGATTAGTGACCATAATGGTCAAAGCACGTAAATGAAACTCACTTACTGAAGATATGGTCAATGAAAGAGAGGATTTAGAAGAACGCTTGCAGCATGATGTCAGAAAGACATCAGAAAAAAACTGTAAAAAGTTCTGAAAAAGACAGTCAAAAAGTTAAGAAGAGTGAGAAGGAGAGAGAGATACTATGTAATGGAGGCAAAGGGATAAGATATTTAATAAAGAGGTGATTGATTTTATGAAGAAATTAAGTAGGCTGAGGACTGAGAGTAAGTTTTTCTTGTTATTTCTATGGTTGATTATCTGCTATTTTATAAAGAAGTTTGTTATTTATCTTTGAGAATACAACTTGAATTGATGATATGGAAGCCATTTTATGGTAAATTGATACTACTGAACTTTTTTTTTATTCATTCCTTAAAGAAATGTATATTTGTCTATTTGTCCAATATTGATCTAAATTAGTGGGAATAAAAAAGAAAAATGCCTATCATCAATGAACTTACATTCTAGGTGCAGAGCAAAATGATAAGCAGATACAGCAAAACTATATAATATAATGTCCCTTTGCAAGGTACTATTAATATATATTATGGACTGCATAACATACTGTAATGGTACGAAGGAAGAAAGCAAAAGTGAGATACAATTATAATAGAGAGGTGGGATAAATGACCCATTCCCTTTAACTAGGCTTTGACACTACTTTAAATATGGTGAAAGTGATGCTCTGCCTGTTTGTAGTCTTCAGATTTAAGATATTTATAGCTTCTACTTCTTGTTTCTTAACAGTTCCTCTTGGAGTCCTAAGTTACCACCTAAGAAGCACTGCTACCCAGATGGAGAGACAAAATGGAAAAGGCCATAGACTGCATGTGGAGGAATAGAGGTCTAGTTGAGCTCAGTCTTTCAGTTACACCATCAAAATACTAGCTCATCTACTGGTACCAGATGGTTCTAGTCAATACCATGTACAGCTCCTGAGATATCAGCCAAGTTCTGGTTGACTTCCTGGCCACAGATATTATGAAATATAATGAAATAGTTGTTATTTTAAGGGGTTGGGGGACTGGGTGTAAAGGTGAAGAGATTAAGCAAAATAAACAAAAAACCCCAAACCAAAAAAAACCCACAAAACCTCAGAGACACAGGCAACAATATGATGATTATGAGAGGGAAAGGGGGTGGGGGGAGGTAGGAGAGGTTAGATAAGGGGTAAATGATGATGGAAGGAGGCTTGACTTGGGGTTATGAACACACGATATAAAGATCATGTATTATAGAACTGCACACCTGAACCCTAGGTAATTTTATTAACCAATATCACTCCAATAAATTCAGTAAGAGAGAGAGAGAGAGAGAGAGAGAGAGAGAGAGACTGACTCAAGCGGTTGTATCTTGAAACTTACAGCTGGCTTCATACTTTTCCAGCTTGGGTGAGCAAGCAATGTTTTAGGGACATTTTGACAACAGAAATGAAGTTAAAATTTATGGCTTTCAACAAGATCAATGAAATACACCAATTCAGGAATATTTAGTGGTGATTTTGCTCAGGGGCATGGAGTAAGATAGGAACAAAGAATGGAGAATATTATAAATGGAGGTCATAAATTTAAAGGCTAGTGGAAAGATTATAATGTAAGCCACAAGAGTTTCCATAATTCCAGAAAATACTTCATTTGGGGAGGTGTGATTAAAAAATCCCTCTGTTAATCATGGAGATGTAAGAACTAGGACCTTAGTGAATATTGAATACTCTTGCAAAAGCTTGGTTTTCCTCACAGAACATTCTTGATGAATCTTATATTAAAGAAAATTTGAAGATAGGCATTGTGCTATAACATATACATAAACCATAGTCACAGACAACAGTATGTATGGTGATGGCCAGGGGAAAGGGGGGTGGGGGTTTGGTGGAGGTGGGCAAAGGGGAGGAAAATGGGGATATCTATAATAGTGTCAACAATAAAAATTGAAAAAAAAAAGTCTAATGAAGGTAGTATCTCAGATTGCTATATCTTTGAAATGACCATTACAGTAGAGTAAATATCTTACTTATTGGTGATTGACATATGGTGATGCCTTTTGTCTTTTTTTTTCTTTTTCTCTCTTTATTGTTGTTCAAGTACAGTTTTATCTTTATTTCTCTATGAGAAGTCAGTCAATTCCATTTCATTTTTGACCTACAGCACTGCTATAAGATATCACAGTTCACTGGCTTCCTACCACAATATAGTACAAAGGGCTGAGGGAACTTAAATGCTCTTACCTCTTTAACAATATTTTCTGACAGAAAGAAAAAAGGCTATAACTAAACTTGAGAGGTATACATTTGCTCTGCCATGATTCTTGTACAAATATTGAAGTGTTTCAGTATTAACTTCAAGTCATGTGACTCCTGTCAAAAAACTGCCCCTCTACCCAGCAATGAAAGAATTAATGCCAGGTTATCCCTAGGACCCTGCTCTATCTCTATAGCTTACCTCCTTTTTGATTAGTACCTATGTTGATTGTTGATTTTAAAATAGTTTTAATGTCTTCAGAATTCAGTGTCTCTGGAAAGCTGTGGAGCTAATTCTAGCAAAGTCTTCTAAGCAATCCTAATCTGGAGTGATGAAAGTTAGAATCTATGGATTATGGAGTAGACATAATTTGACCTATTTTGAGTTAGTTTCTTAGTCAAATAAAAGCATCATTTTGAGTTCATAAGTGATGGTGAGGTTGGTATTAAAATATAATAAATTTAGTTTTATTTTAAAATGAAATAATTTGCATATTGCTTATTTCTTTTAATTTTAATGTTGCTATTATTGACAGGTTTTACTTTTATGATTAGTCACATTAAATGTCAATTCAAATTAGTAGAGATGGAAACATAATTACTGTATTTAGCCTCACTTTATTCTGTCATCTGGAATGCTATAATTTGAATTAGAGCAAAAATGTATTGAATACATGAACTTTAATTTTTACTGGATTAATGGTTGCTGAATTTACTTATTCTGAATTTGGATTGAATAGTTATCAATAACAACAAGCAAAATGTGTGCTTAAATTATGCCTATACTTTAATTATTGTAAAATACCTGGTAAGGTGTAAGAGAATAATTTTAACTTTATAGCAAGAGTAACTAATTAAAATATATTCATTGGTTTGAAACTAATTACAAAAACATTAATTCATAAATTAGGTTTATTCCAAGGCAAAAATACCTAATAATTCTTTTTTCTAAATGGTAGGACATCCACAAATAATGACTATATATAATAAAAACATAATTTTAAAATATTGAATGTGGGGAGTGGGCAGGGCAGGGGAAAGTAAGGGGGGGGGGATTGGGAACAACGGTAATTGAACAGTAAATTTTTTTTAATATTTATTTTTAAAGGAAGAAAAAAATACACTAGTATTTGTGTAGATCACCTTTAATAAAAACTGACTTTCCTAAGAGATAAATATGACTATTCTTATTTTTTATCTATTTTTTTATATTTAGTTCACATCATCATTCCCAGGTCTTATATTTTCAGTTATGTTCGTAATGCTGACCTTAAGTGAATAATATGTTGTAACCACAGGAGAGGGTTAGAAAGTTATGATATTCTGAACTAAGAATATATTAGGTTTTTCTTCAGAATTTCAGGCAGGGAAAGATGTCAGAAGAGCAAACACTAGAGAGATCTTGCAATAAAAATCACTAGAAAACTATTCTTTAATAAAATTCACTCAAGAACTATTCCTCAGGGCCCATTTATTCAAATACCATAGGGGAAAAAGTGATGATTTGGCTTCTTTGACTATACTAGTAACCTTTGCTAAATGTAGATTCAACCACAGAATGCACCATTGGGCTTTATCTATTTTCCAGTGTGGGCTAGTAAAAAATTAAGTATGCATTGGAAGGGAGATTAAAAGAATAATTACTCTTCCAAAATTTGTTATATCTAAGAAAGTGCTGCTAACTTTTTAACAAACTACCTTAAATTAGCCTTGCAATGAAAATCATAGCTATTGGAAACACTGTGTATGTTCCTATGATCAGGTAATTTTATTGTGTATTCCTGGCATTTCAGTCTTGTAGTATTTATTTATTCAGAATAACTTTCAGTTTTATATACTTTAGAAGAATTTTGCCTCTCTACATCTGTCTCTCTGCCCCTTAATAAAGACATGGGTTCTCTAACCTCAGGCAGGCCCTCCTTACAATTTAAAACTCTTTGTAGAAAGCAATCGCTCCATGTATCACTGGCCTTTTTGAAGTGTGTAATATACCAGAGCAGGCAACATTAAATGACCTCCTTACATATGTTAATATGATCATTTCTTGTGTTTTCCTCTTGATAACTGAAAGCGCAAATTAATAATTATTTGATTTTTTCTTGTTAACTATATCTTTTAGGTGTGCAACACTAGATAATATAGAACAATTTTCACAATTTTAATTATCACTTTAATACTGATTCAGAAATAAGTGATAGTATTTTCTATGTTAAGCAACTTTTGCATAACAACTAATAATTTAAAGTAAGTGTGCATCTATGATTTATTTATGTTTTTAAAGGAAAGTAAGCCCTTCTTTAAAGTAAAACAATCAGTTCTTTATACAGTTTGGAGAGCAAACCTTTGTCAGAGGCATTATCTGCAAACGTACTTTCCCATATGGTTAATTGCCTTTTGGCCTGGGAATTCCACTGCTGGGATTATACCCTAAGAATCCTGAAACACCAATTCAAAAGTATCTATGCACCCCAATGGTCATAGCAGCACAATTTACAATAGCCAAGTGTTGGAAGCAACCTAAGTGCCCATCAGTAAATGAGTAGATCAAAAAACTATGGTACAAACAGTAAGAGTTCCTTCTTTGTTTCTGCTGCGTAGTGTTCCATTATGTAAATGTACCATAGTTTTTGGATACATGCACACACACACACACACACACAGACACACACACACATATGAGAAATCAATAAGGGTGTGTAATTTACATTCACAATTCTTTATTGGTGCTAATAGCAAGAGAAATAGAAGTTTAAGATATCCAAGAATTTGGTTAATAAGGCATTACAGCAGAAATTTTATAAAACTTTATATAGAGTTCTAGGAATCAACCTAGGTTTCTGTATACATTAAATTCAGATGTATGGAGTGATTAGTTACATTTATGACACATTTGCCTTCAAATTATGGGTCTTTGAAAAAAATAGACTTGCATAAAATACATTGATTTTCACATTTTTTAGCAAAAACAAAATAAAGAGAAATTTACTTTGAATAGGCCAATATGAAAATAATAAAGAGATTCCTTTCTACTAAATGTATATGTTTGGCTACAGTTTATCATTAAAGATGTGCCAGCAAAGGTACATTGGGTCATGCATATAAGTTCTTTGGCTACTCCATTTCCTACACTGTCCTTAAAATCTCCTATTTTGTACCTACAATTTGTACTTCTTAATCCCTGCACCTTTCCCCCATTCACCCTCCTCCCCTTCCCAACTGATAAACTTCAAAATGATCTCCATATCTATGATTCTCTATTCTGCTTGTTTGCTTAGCTCATTTTTTATATTCAGTTGTTGATAGTTGTGAATTTATTGCCATTTTAATGTTCATAGTTCGATCTTCTTCTTCTTATATAATTCCCTTTAACATTTCATGTAATAATGGTTTGGCGAAGAGGAACTCCTTTAGGTTTACCTTGTCTGGGAAGCACTTTATCTGCCCTTCAATTCTAATTGATAGCTTTGTTGGATAGAGTAATGTAAGTCCTTGCCTTTCATCACTTTGAATATTTCTTGCCATTCTCTTCTAGCCTGCAAAGTTTCTTTTGAGAAATCAGCTGACAGTCTTATGGAAACTCCTTTGTAGGTAACTCTCTGCTTTTACTAGCTCCTTTTAAGATTCTCTCTTTATCTTTAACCATTGGCATTTTAATTATGATGTGTCTTGGTGTGGTCCTCTTTGTGTCCAACTTGTCTGGGATTCTCTGTGCTTCCTGGACTTACAGGTCTATTTCCTACACCAAATTAGGGAAGTTTTCTTTCATTGTTTTTTCAAATAAGTTTTAAATTTCTTGCTCTTCCTCTTCTCTGTCTGGCACCCCTATGATTTGTATATTGATATGTTTGAAGATGTCCCAGAGGCTCCTTAGCCTATCCTCATGTTTTTAATTCTTTTTTCTTCTTGCTGTTCTGATTGAATGCTTTTTTCTTCCTTACATTCCAAATCATTGATTTGACCCTTGGCTTCATCCCCTCTACTGTTGGTTCCCTGTAGGTTTTTCTTTATTCCACTTAGGTAACCTTCATTTCTGCCTAGGTGTTTTTTATGTGGTTGATGTACCCAGTGAGTTCCTGGAGCATCCCCATAACCAGTGTTTTGAACTCTTCATCTGATAGGTTGCTTATCTTCATTTCATTTAGTTCTTTTTCTGGAGTTGTTTTGGGTATTTTTTTCTGTTCTTTCATTTGGGCCATATTTCTTTGCCTGCTCATTTTGGCAGCCTCCATGTTTGTTTCTATGTATTAGGTAGAGCTGCTTTGACTCCCTGTCTTAGTAGCATGGCCTATTGTAGAAAAGTGCACTTGTAAGTTGTGTAGGGCAGAGCCTTAGGTAATTGCCAGGGTGGGGCAATTTGTGTCACCACTCTGTGGCTATATGTAGGGGAGGGCTCGGAAAGGGATCAATGCCACTGCCCAGCCTCCACAGTTTTGCTCACAGGAAGCTGTATCCTGGCACTTATCCTGTTGCCAGTCACTTCACTTCCTCACCGTATGCCACTATTGTGCTTCCAGCTGTTGCCCTGGTGCTAAATCCCAGAGGAAGTTAATCTGCATAAGTCTTAAGTCCATTGTGGGTCCTTTAAGAGGAGTCCTCTGTGAGTCCTTCAGTTTCTTCCACTGCCCCAACCTCCACTGGCTTTTACAGCCAGAAGTTATGGGGACTTAACTTCCTGTGCTGGAACCCTGGACTAGGTGGTCTGGTTTGGGGTTGAGATCCCTCTCTCCTGAGATACCCCTCCCAATTTTTATCCACCACACATGGATGTGGGACTGCCTGTTCTGCAACTCCACATGTCTCCATGCCTCTCCAGTGCCACCCCGTATCTCTGCACCTCTCCACCTCTCCATGCCTCTCCATACATCTCCAAGTCTCTATCCCTTCTACCCATCTGAATGAATGTGACTTATTCAAATCCTTGTTTGTTGGACTTCCAGACAGCTCAATTTTCTGACATTTCTGGGTGATACTTGTTTCGTAGTGCAGTTGTAATTTTTACTATAGCTGTGTGAGGAGGCAAGGTGTGTTTACCTATACCTGCATCTTGACTAGAATGCCACAGGAATTTTTAAACCTGCACTGAACTCTTTACCCTTAGAATGTCAAATTAAAAAAATAACAACAGCCAAGATAACAATAGCCATCCCTTGTGAATGAATAAAAATTATACCTATTTTTTTTATTATACCTATTTTTTCGCCCTAGCCAGTGTGACTCAGTTGGTTGGATCATTATCACATAAATCAAAAGGTCACAGGTTTGATTCCCAGTCAGGGCACATACCTAGATTGAGAATTCAGTCCCCAGTGGGGGTGCCTACAAGAGGCAGCCAACCAATGGATGTTTCTCTTTCATAACGATGTTTCTCTCCCTCTCTTCTGCTCTCTCTAAAATCAATAAGCATGGCTTCAGATGAGGCTAAAAAATAAATAAATATAAAATTATACCTATTGTTTGTTAGATCAGAAAAAAAAAATTTTTGGTGTTCCATAGAATTTTAGTAATCAATCTATTTGTGCCATGAGAAGAAAAAGTTTGAAAGTCACTGAGTTATGTAATCAAGTAGAAATTAGTGCCTCTGAAATAGATGAGCATATCCCATTGGTTCCATTTCTAAACCTGCCACTACACTGAATTCACCAAAGAGGTAACAATGTATATTCTTTTTACATTCAATAAAATATAATGCTATATCTACATAATTGTAGTTGTGCTAAAATTACAGGGTTACTTAACTCAATAAAAATACTTTTTACAAATCATATTGTATTCTTGATGCTTTAAGAACTGATCTATAATAGAGACTCATTCCTTGCTTAGTACTAATATGAAAGCAGCATCAGATACAACAGACGGTGAATGAAAAACTTTTGGGATAAAAGTTACCATTCTGTTGAAATGAAACCACTCAAAACCTTTTCTAATAGAGCTAATCATTGAGAATGTGCTTCTTATTTTGTTCTCTAACACTTGAAACTTGAAATACTAAATAAAACTGATAATTCAAGGTAATGGAACAATATATTTTGCTCCTTAAACCATGCAAACGAAGGTTTGTAAACCTTGGCAGGAACAAATCAATAAAGACAACTGGATTAGCTATGTTAAAATACAACTTTGGTCCCATGTAATGCTTGACTTTTACAATGATGAAGTTAATTAGATTGAAATATTGTTGCTTTTACTTTTCTTCATGATTAGCAAAGCACAGTCTTTAGAGGATACACTTTTTAAAAACTTAATGCTACTATTCATAAGGGTTAAAATAATCACAGAAAAGTTGAAACAGGGAATTTATTTAACAAATATATATTTACATTCTTCTAAAACTAAAAGGAACTGCAATACGATGCTTGCCTCTCTCCTACATTGAAGCAAACAAAGAATTCATAAACACTATGTGATAAATGAAATTCCCTATGTATTTCATTTATCTGAAGAATGGCTCAGAATGAACTTATACCACAGTAAAATCTTTAAAATATATATTGAAAAGATATTTGTGTTTATCTGGTTCTCAGAAAGCAAGAGTATTAAAATGTACTGAATGGATATTAATCTTTAAGCATGTCAATGATAACATATACATTGTATATTAAATATTTATATATACTTATTAATATATATTTATATATAAAATATTTTATAATATATTATTTATTATATATATTTATATATATTTATAAATATATAATTATTTTATATAAATATTAACATATATATAAAATAAAGGCAGTAAAAGAAGTGTAAGCAAAGGCTATTATTCTAGAAGTAACTAGATTTGAAAAGAAAGTCTTTTCATGCCCATTTAACAACTATTGCGTAGAACTGGAAAAAATACAGGAGCCCTTGTTGGATTTTAAATTATCATTGAGCTGCATATGGTAACTTGAAATGAAAATTCCACTATGTTCTGCAAAACTTTCGCTTCATTCTATGATAGTCAACTGACAATAATAGTTTTGGTTTCTCTTTCTAAAAGACTGTTCTCTCTCGTCATTCAATGTGAGATTCAGAGTATGGAATTGCTTGTGTCCTCCATAGATAGGAAACTATTTGAAATCTTTATATTTAATAAGATAATTCAAAAATTAAGGTAGAAAATGGAAGGAAAAAAACAACTCAGAAAGGAAAGCTTGATGTGATAGGGACTGGGCAAATGTTCATCATATTCATTTTCAGTTCTTTCCGGACACAGCTACATTGCATTTCCCACCTCCTTTTGTAATAATATGTACCAAAAAACTAAATTCTAGTCATCAGTGCAGTATGAGTGGAAGTGGTCACACTGCCAGGTCAGACCATCAAAACCTCTCATACACAATGTCCCATGCTCTTTACATTTCCAATGGCTTTATACGGATGAACAGAGTGACAATAGGTCCATGTGCTAAAAACTGTAGAGCATAAACATGGAAATGACTGAATCCCTGCCTCATGACTTGGAGGACACACCAAAGAATTCTCATGTGGGGCTTTACGGAGTGACATGTTAACTTTTATAATGTGTAAGCTATTCTGTACGTTCAGGTCTGTGTGCTACTGCAACAAGAGCTGCCTAACTAAGACAAAGACAAAGTTATTGATGGAAGCCAGTGCATCTGATTTTACTTAGTCCTCTTTTAAAATAGGCGATTGGATTTGGCCATCAGAAATTCAGTAACAGATGAAGTGCAAAAAAGCAGTGTTTGTAAAGAAGTAAGAAAGAATCATAAGATAGAGTTCAGGAATGGAAGGTTGGTATTGGGTGCAGAGAGGCTTTCTTTCAAAATGTTCTGTAGTAGAGGAACATAACTAAGAATTTAAACAGACAAGAAGGCAAGAATAATGAAAATTTTGATGTACCTTCACTTTTAAAATGAGGATGGTTGAAAGTATTAATAGGCCATGGAAATGGACAAATATAGATGGAAAAAGTAATGGTATACGAGAAATAAGAATGAAATTGATGAAACGATGAGTCAGATAAGGCATGCGAAATGCGTTTGATAAAGGGAGAAGTGTAAGATGTGGAAAAAAGGACAGGAAGTGCAAATGAGAAGAAATTCATACACATATATAAATATGTACACACACATATAAACACATGTACATTTAATGCAGGGAGTAAATTTATGGCTGAGAATTAGATTATTGGAGATATATAACATTTGAAGAACAGACAATAAAGAGTATAAAAAGAGCAGACTAGGAAAATGTCAACATATTTGATGGCCTAAAGAAAATTACAAAAATAACCTTTTAATGGACATTTCTACTAAAAAACGAAATGTAGCTAATAAGCTCATGATTTGGTTTTCAAAAGAAATTTTACACTAGCATATATTAGTCTTCTGCCAAATACTGTACATTGATACATTGTATCATTACAGAAGCAAAATAGTCAAGAATGGTAGATTATATTACTACAGATTGTATGTCAAACACATTTCACTATATTCAAATTCGTTGAAAATTTATAATGTATGTATGAATTATAACTCTCAATAACAAAACTAATTCCAACTTACTGTTCCATGTGAACAAAAGTTTCCTGTGTATTAAAACACATAACACATCTGATTCAATGGTCTACAAAATGCCAATTATTTTCAGGACAACCTTGAGGAATTCAGAATTGCCTCAAGGATTTTATAATTGTAGATATATTCTGGGAAATGTACTTATAAATTTCAAGTTTAAAATTCTTCATTTTAAGATTCAGACTGATTCACCTGGAGAGTAAAACAGAGTGGATAGTTTTCAAGAATTAGATCTGATACCTTAATGCTCATAATACAGCCTAAGAGCAAATAACTTTACCCTAATGCTCATAAACTCACAGTATAATTTTTCCTGCCTATTATGCCCTTTCCCATATCACCATTTTGTAAATGGGATTTTTTTATATATAACCTATGTCATAGCCTTAATCATTGTGTATGCCTGTAATAAAATATTCTAACATTATCTAATAAATCTGTTCTAGAATATTTTACTGCCTTTCCTAAACTCTCAAAGTAATCTAGAAAATCAATTACTTCAGTATAGTGTAAAATATATATATGGAACAGCATACAGAACTGATAAAATAGTTTACTTTTTGTCAGATATTCTTATTTGAGGATTAAGAAATTATGATTCCTTTCCAATTAGTTTTGTCTAACTTCCAGGAAAATTGCAAATTTTCCCTTGATTGTTTTTGAGGCATATAACCTATTATTCTAAAAATAAAGTTGTGAAGATGTTGAATTAAAATCCCAGTTCCTTTAATATGGGTAAGCCTTTTGGGTACCAGGATAGTTCTCTTGCTAAGGCTACTATTGGAAAATGTTTTCAAAAGAAATACATTTTGAGAGTGTATATGAATCTGAGTAGCAGTATCTCAGAAATGGAATGTGTTCTGCTAGAGAAATATATCAGGAACATGCTTCTTCCAAATCGTTCTCTTTGATTATATGGAGTAGTTTTCCTCACCCAAATATTAGCTTTCTCTAATCTAAACAATCAGAATGGTCTGCCTTTTCCCTCAAATGAATGGCACAGAGCCTTGAGAGGAAAATGTGAATTCCTATCAAAAGTTGACTCAGAAAAATGCATCAGTGGTTGGCCTAAACAAACATTCCAAGCCAAGTCCCATAATATCCTATTAGTTGCAGTAACAATAGTTCTCCTCTCTATCTTAAACAATGAAGAGACTATTGGGATATAGCTCAAGCATTTGAACAGAAATATCTTCTTAGTTGACGTGACAGAGGGCAGGAAATTAGGGATGTTGAATGAGGCAGCACAGAACTCGGCTTCAATATGGCTACAATATTCTCCTATTTAGCAAAAACTAGGCAGATGGGGACACTTCCTTCAGAATCTTGTATCATTGAGACTATTTTCTGCTATGTGAGAACATTTTATATCCATTTAAAATCATGCAAAGGTAACCTTAAAAACCTTATCTATTATGAAACAGGCAAAGTATCATATCAAATGAACAGTTATTAGCTTCTAGAATCAGCAGACATATATCCCATTTCTGTTTTTTTATAACTACATAACTTATCTTCAGTTTCCTTATTAGTAAATTATAATACTCACCTAAAATAAGATACAACTTAATGTTTAAGTTGACAACATGTGTTAGTCACAGCCATTATAACAATGTTTACATATTATCTAATCTATATATTCCAGTGGCTTAATTTAATGAACAATTTTAAAGCACCTTATAACCGTGTACAAAAGTCTCCATTTGAATGACCAGAACCTTTAAGAAGGAAGGATTTCCTTAAGTACTGTAACTTAATTTGATGTAACTTTAATTCACTGTAACTTTAATTCGGAGCTAAGCAGGTACCTAGAAACTGTGTGCGTCTGTGTGTATTGAGACATTTTCTTTACCAAAATCCCCTACTTATTTTTATTTAATGATTTTTGGCAGAATATTCTAAATGTATTATAAAACTTCTAACATTTTTATTTATTTTCTAAAACATTAATGTTTGGTAGAGTCAGTTATTGAACTGGATGTTCCTTCTTTCCAATTATTCAATTGCAGATCTAGTGTACTTAAATCGAGGCCTACTCCAAAAAGAGAACAGGAAAATAAAGGCATTGTTCTGGATAATGTAGTCCTGCAAGAATCTGACTGCAATATTTGATAATGTGTCCTGTCTTTTCTCTATCACCTTCTGTCCTCCCTAATTTACTTAGAAGTGTGTACATGTAACACAATGCTGTGGCTCCAGCAACATCCACTCTTAAAACAACCCTTTAAACAGAGTGCAAAAGACAACCTCATATATACCAACATGACAGTTTGTAACTGTAGTACACTATCACTCAGTCTGTAAGTTAGCTTTGACTCCCAAACTCCTAAGTGGCTACCACAACTGACCTCACATCAACCTTGTGGATTTGGCCCCAGCCATACCATATGTGCTCATTCAGTGAGTGCCGGCCTCTAGTTCAGCACCCCAACTGCAGCATTACACACTCCCCTTATCACATGACTCGGTCTTGTGAATTATAATTATATATTACTCCCCTACCCTGTTGTCAACCTGGTTACTCTGCCCAGTAGTCCAATAACTCTCCAAATATAGGGCTAGAGCTCTCCAATTAGTTCCCAATACCCTTTCTCTCTCAATGCCTCAGTTTGGTCTTGATTTCACTTGTGCCTCTAAATCTGTTTTTGAACAAATGGATCCATCAGAACTCACTTTCTCTCCACATGTTGCTCCCAATGATGATCAACTAGATTTGTGTTTGCTGTGCCCTGCCCCCTTCCATGT
>PVJD01017970.1:0-15924 GCA_004026545.1 Mormoops blainvillei | reverse complement strand
TGGTGGCTGCCCAAGGGGGGCGTGGGAGATGGAAATTTTTTTTTTTAATCTTTAAAATAAATAAAATGGAAGCCCTTGCTGAGAAGGGGGAAGGGGAAGGGTCTGGTGGGAGAGTGAAAGAGTGACCATGATCAAAGAAATTACTTCCGTGACTCCGTCCTGATTAGAAGGGCGGGGGCGGGGGGGACCTGCAGAGACGAGAAGACCTGGCGGCCCCTCGCGCAGCGTGGAGCTGGTCGGGAGACCCCAGCTGACGATGGGAAGGGCTGTTCACACGGTGCCATGCGGTTCCGTGAGGCCTCACCGGTCGGGCCTGCCTCGTTGGCCCCAGCTAGAGAAAAACACCTGGCTTCCCAGAGCTTTGGAAACGACCTTCAAACACCACGTTTTACTAACAACTGGATTATTTTGCTTGCTTATTAGCTATGAGATATGGATTAAGCTGTTGAAACTCTGGGCTGGCATTGTCCGGTACAGCAGCCACTGGCCACACGGAGCTACTTAAATTGAAACGGTAATTAATGACAATTAAACGCAATTACGAATTCAGTTCCTCAGTCGCCCTAGCCACGTTTCAAGGGCTCGTCGCCTCCCACGGCTCGTGGCTGCCCGCAGACAATGCAGGGCGCCCCCCCACCCCGGACGGCAGTGCCGGGCCCGGACCTGCAGCCCCCTGAGCCCCTCCGAGGTCGGTGCCCCGCTGGGGAGTGTGGCTCGGCGTCCTGCTGCGGGTCAGCAGGAAGCAGTGAGTGGGAGGCGCTCGGCCAGCCGTGGGGCTGCTGTTCCATGAGGGCGTCCTTCAGTCGTCACAGGGTGGTGCCGTCACTCAGCCTTCGAGCCGCCGACATTTGGCCCTTGGCTCTTTCGATCACGTTGGCTCTTCCAGAAGCTGAATACCTATGCCCAAACCGATGCGTATGCTGCGTTGTTTCCGACTGAAGTTCATTGCAGGCCCTGCCCTGTTGACAGTCTGTCTCGATGGGGAAGGTGCCGTGACGTGTGCGGAACAGTGAGCGTGTGCGATGCCACGTGATGTGCCATTACATTCTGTGACATGGGATCGCTGCTTTGCTGCCGGGACTCCACTTAGCAGGAGTTAGTGGGAAAAGGTGCAAGGACACGCAGGCTGGAGGGTCCCGGTCTTTGCCTCATTGCAGAGCAGTGGTGGGGGATCGCGACGCAGTGAAGGGAGTAACACAGTGGAGCTTCGCGGTGCCCGTAACCACTGCCTCATTTACCCCCAGCAACCTCAGCGACGCGCGCTTCCAGCATATGCAGCAGAGGGCGGCGGCTCAGAGCGGACCGGTCCCCGCACCCGACCGCGCCCGTCCAGGGAGCCCCGCCTCTCGGGGTCTGTGGAGGGTCGACGCCGGTCATCGGCACGATGGACCGGAGCCTGAGGAACGTACTCGTGGTCTCCCTGGGCTTTCTGCTTCTCTTCACGGCCTACGGAGGGCTGCAGAACCTGCAGGTACGCACGCCCAGCCCGCACACCGTCCCGGTCTCCGGGACCCCCGCGGTCACAGGCCCGGGGAGCGGGGCTTTGCTCATCGGGCGACTCAGCCCCGGCCCTCCGGAGCAGCAGCGGTGTCGACGCGCGGTCCCACGGGGCGGGCAGGCCTCTCCCCCAGTCCGGCGGGTTTGCACAACAAGGGTGTGTGCGTGGCCCTTGCACCCAGGGGGCAGGTCTGGCTCCTTGGCTGCAGGAGTGCTCCTTGCCTCCGTGTGGCTTAAAGGGGACACGAGCAGAGTCGCTGTGGGTTCTCCAGCTCTGTGGTCGGGGTGGGGATGGGATGGATCCGACTGCACTGGACCGGACAGGTTCTGGGGCTGTTTTACCCAAAACCGTAAACGTGGGCAAATCCATGTCCATCTGGCTCCCCATGGCCATCCCTCCTCCTCCAGCCTCTCCAAGGGGCCAGGGACACATGTGCCCGGAGTGGATTGGCGGCCGCATATTCAGTCCAATCTTTAGCTGTGAATTAAATGTATGGGAACCCCTGGCAGGCCGGGAAGGGGTGCGCATGAGGCCCCTGGGATGGTCATTCACCCGCAGTGGTGCCTGTGGCCTGGGGACCGCCTTGTGTGGAATGTTTTTAGGGTTTCTGCTGACACGTGCGTGTGGTCTTGCATGGCTGTTAGTGGGGGGTAGGGAGCAGCCGCCCGTGTGCATGGGAGTGAAACAGGGAAGCCCAGTGGGCAGGGGCGAGCGGTGCAGGGCAGGAAGGGGTTTGGGTTTTCTGTCCTCACTGCCCGGGGGCACACCCTCTGGACGGGGTGGGGGGTTCAGCCTCGAATTCTCATGGGCACGTTTTCCCCATGACCCCTACTCAGTCTTGTTTCTGGTCGGGCTCAGGTAGAAGGAAGGTACAGCCGAGGGTGGTGCTGGAAACAGGCCCACAAGGGGGCTGCCTGCTTCCCACCTGTCGGCTTTGCGGCTTCGGTAGACACGGCCCCCCAGGCGCCGGGGCCCTGTTATGAAATCTGAGGGTGCTCGGCACCCCCTTCTGTCGCGTGCAAGGGCTCACGCTGAAAGCGGTGGGCGCCTTCAGAAGGACTTGGCGAGTCTGCGGACCCCCACGGAGAGCCCCCCACTGGGAAACCCCGCAGGGGCCGCCCCCCGGGGTGCGGCCTCCCCCTACGGGGTCAGGACCCTCAAGTGCTCGGCAGAGTGATGGCACGCGGACCCCTGCACGTGGACGCTGGAGGAGGGGGACGAGGAGGGGAGAGCTGCGGGGGCTGCGCGGGGACGGCTCTCAGGCTGTGACCGCAGCTGCGGCCGCAGCTCAGGGGGTGCCTGGCTCGGGACAGAGTGACGGTGGCCCGGGGACAGCAGTGCAGCTCTGAGGTCAGCACCGCCCCCGCACCAGATCCTCCCAGCTGCTCTGCTGGGCTCCCGGGGAGGAGGGCGCCCACCGTCCTGGGTCTGGTTCCCTCTGCCCCGGGCGACAGGAGATGTTAGGGGACCCCTGACTGGGAGGGCTGCCCCGCCCACCCACACACCCCACCTGCCGTCCGAGCCCGGACCGCACATGTCCCCCGGCCCCTGGCCTGACCCAGGCTACGGAGACATGCCTGACTGGGGCGACGTCCCTGTCCGTTGGGACTGGATTAAGCAAAATAACACGATGCTGTGGACAGAACTGACTGCACCTGCCACCGGGGACCCTCCCGCCCGTCAGTCCCCCCAGTCAGCTTTCTCCTTGGGCCCCCAAGTGGAGGCAAGGGCGGCCACGCCCACTGCAGGGTCCAGCCTGCCCCTGCCCGGTGAGCCCCCCACGCTTCCCACCGCGGCAGCCGCTATTGCTGACCTCCTGTCGGTCACTCAGCCCTCAGCAGGGACACCCCTTGCTGTCCCCTTCCTGGTGCCCCGGGGTGCAAGCCTGGCCAAGGGGCGTCGCTTCTTGCTTCCCTGTCTTGCCTGGCTCTCCGTGAGCTGGACGGTCCGGTCCAGTTCCCCGGCGTGGAGGCCAGGGCTCCCCAGGGTCTGGTCCGGCCACTGTGCAGCCTCACCGCCTGCAGTCCAATGTCCCTTGCTCTGCCACCTCAGGACAGGGCCTGGGCACACACGTCCCTGCCGTTCCCCTCATCGACACCTCCCCCACTTTCCCAGATCAGCCCCTCACCACCACCCCCAACGCTCACGTGGCCTTTGCTTCTTCTAAAAAAGTCTTCCCACCACCATGACCTCAGTGCCCTCCTGGGCCGGTTCCTGTCTTACGGACACCTGGTAGCCGTCGCCCTCTGTGAGCCACTGTCTGTCCCCTGGCCCTGGGCTCCTGCCCCCCGCCCCCTCTTCATCTGCCCCCCCCCCTGCCCCCTTTCCTCTGACAAGTGAGATAAGAAGGAGAAAAGGCCTGGTTCTCGCTCCCTATGTGACCTCCGGTCACTTCTTCCTGGGCTACACGAGGCTCCTAAGGGACAAATGACGAGAAGGCGGAGGACGGGAGCGTCCTGGTCCCAGAGTGCGACATGGAGCTTCGCGTGCGTCTCTCATGTGGGGTCCCAGATACGCTGTCCACCCTGGTGGCCCCTGCTGCCCTTGGATGACGGCAGGGGGCCCGCCGCTCCCCCGCACCGGCCGGCCCGCGGCGGGGGCCCAGGGTGGCGGCTGAGCGGGCCCCTGTCCCCACAGAGCAGCCTGTACAGTGAGGAGGGCCTAGGCGTGGCTGTGCTGAGCACGCTGTACGGCGCCGTAATGCTCTCCTCCATGTTCCTGCCACCGCTGCTCATCAGAACGCTGGGCTGCAAGTGGACCATCGCCGCCGCCATGAGCTGCTACGTGACCTTCTCCCTGGGCAACTTCTATGCCAGCTGGTACGCCCCGCGTGGCCCCTGGGGGGCAGGGCATCACCCAGCGCTCCGCTTTGGAGGGGACTCTGCTGCCTGAAAGCCCCCCGGCTCCGTGCAGGGCCGCGGCGTGGCTCTGAGCCCCCCACTGTCTCCCCTCCTCCTCCTGGTGCCCGAGCTGACCTTTCCCCGGGCCTGGGTGGCCTCCCTCTCTGTGGCCGGGGACCTTTATGGCTCCAGAGACAACAGCCCCAGTGTGGGTTCAGGGAGACTTGGCCCAGGGGACCGACCGAGCAAATGGTGCACCTCCCCCACTTAGCACCGGCAGTGGGCGCACCCTGGAGGAGAGGGACCCTCGGGGAGCAAGCTCTAAGCGCGCGGGCCACGCGTCCTGCTCCCAGGTGCGCCCCCCAGGCCTCCGTGTGTGGGAGACCGTGTGTCACCCAGGACACACCGATTACAATGGCCCCACAGTCCCGTTTCTGGTTACCGTGGGATTTTCATACAGAAGCCTCCCCAAGGAGGGCAAAACCGATCCGTCGTCCCCCACCCGCCGCTGTCACGGGCAAAGTTGGGAGGAACGCCCAGGTCCACCCCCTCGCCTGTGATCCCAGCGCACGGCTGTGGCCTCAGACACAGGGGGCCACCGGCTCTGCCTGCCTCTCTTGCCAATTAAGCTGAACCAGATGAGGCCCGAGGCTGGGTTCATTCCCCCGAGCCTCACGGTGGCTGGGGGGAGATGCCCGCCGATCTAACGGGCCCGTAAACGCAACGAGGCTTCCCGTGGGCCCGGCTCCAGGTCTCCTTCTCGCCCAGGAGAGGGGAGGGTGGAGGGGACAGCGGCCCCTTCCGTTTCTGCCCTCCTTGCAGGTACACTTTGGTGCCCACCTCCATCCTGCTGGGCCTGGGCGCGGCGCCGCTGTGGTCCTCCCACTGCACCTACCTCACGATCGCGGGGAACGCGTATGCGGAGAAAGCGGGGAAGGTGGGCAAAGACGTGGTGAACCGGTACTTCGGCATCTTCTTCCTCATCTTCCAGTCGTCCGGAGTGTGGGGCAACCTGATCTCCTCCCTGGTGTTTGGCCAGACGCCCACTCAAGGTAAAAGGAAACAGGCTCGGGGACGACCCGAGAGGGTCCCTGGTCTGGGCGTGCGTGCCTTTATTCCGCCACTCGAGCCGGTGACCCCGTGAGGCTCCGAGGACGTGGCCCTCAGCCTGCCTGAGCCTGCCGGCTCTCCCCGGGACGGTGTGGGTGGGCGGCGGGGCCGCACTGCTTCGGATGCTCCCCTCCGGGCGGGAGCGAGGCCGCCGCCCGTGGAACGGGGTCTGTGGCATCAGCGCTGTCCTCTCAGATTGCGTGAGAACAGGTGTGAGTGACTTACTTGCCCACGGCATCGCCCTACTGAGCAGTGTTTTTATTTGCCTTTGTAAATGGGATTTTAATGTCGCACGGAAGCTGTTGTCTAGGGGAAGATGGACACGCCGCAGACGCTTCTTTTCACCCTCACGCAAGGACATGCTCGTTGGTTTTAGAGAGGGCAAGGGAGGGAGAGGAGAGAGGCGCCAGTGTGAGAGAGAGACACTGACCAGCTGTCTCCCAGACACCCCGCCGCCGGGGACCGAACCCGCAGCCCAGACATGTGCCCTGGCCGGGAATCGAACCCTCAACTTTTTGGTTTACCGGATGATTCCCAACCCACTGAGCCACACCGGCCCGGGCCACTGACCCGTGTTTTAAACGTTACGCCCAAGACCATTCACTCCTTAACTCATTTGAACATCTGATGATGGGCGTTCCGAGGCACCTGGCCCAGACGCGGCTGTGAAGTGTGTGCCTGTCCTATGCCGGCGATGCCTGCGATGTCGGAGGATTTAAACCAGGGGCACGGGATATAAGTCTCATCCGTTCTTGCAGAGACCTTTAAGGATGCAGGAAGCCCTGAGTCTCCCACCCGTCACAGGACCGTCTCCATCTCTCCCTCCGGTCCCCCGCCCGCTCTCCACACAAAGCCCCGCCTTTGGGAAACTGCAGTCAAAACCCTTCTTCCCTTTTTTCTCCCCGGATGCGACAGCTCACATTTTATTCTTTTCACGGATAAGGAAACCAGATTCGTCATCTCCGGGGGAGATAACGGATGACCTGCCCCAGGTCACATCGACTCTCTTGTGCTTTCTTTCTTCCTGATTAATTTAAACAGTTGAAATTCTTTATTTATGTCAGGAAAGTAATTTCACAGGTCACAAACATTTATTACACATTTGTCTGGATCTTAAAATCGAGTGTACAGACACGCGCCCCCGGGGGAATGTGTTCTGAGACACTTGGTCAAACACGCTGTGTCCCGTGACCCTGGGCTACCGTGATGCCCCCCCCACCGTAGCTTGGGGTGTGTCCACACCCCTCTTTTCCGGGCTCCTACGTTCCCTGTGTCCTGAGTCTCATCAAATCACCTGTGTCCTCTCCTCGCCTTTCTCCGCCCCCCAACCAGACCCCATCTCTGAGGAACAGCTCGAGTCCTGTGGGGCCAGGGACTGCTTGATGGCCACGGCGCCCACCAACAGCACCCAGCACCCCTCCCAGGGGCTCATCTACACCCTCCTGGGCATCTACACAGGTACGTGCCCCGCGGCACCAGGCGGCGTCCCGCGGGAAGCAAAACCTGGCTTTGTCCTGTGCTGGGAAGCCTGTGTCCCCAGCGCGTAAGCCGCCAGCCTGCACCCGGAAGACCCTGCCGAGGGCGTCCCGCTGGACTGTGCTCGGGGGTCTCCTAGGAAATCAGGTACCGCCGACCGGTGCTCGCAGCTTCCTGGGAGGATGGAAGCCTCTGGCCTCCGCACGGGCCAACCCCGGAGCCGTTTACCACGTGTGCTTACTTGAATTTCAATTAACTAAATTAAAAAGACTATTTCTAAGTCCCAGCAGCCGCCTCCCAGTGCTCCCTGGCCTCTCTGGGCTACGGCCGCCACATTGGACAGCACGTGGCGCACTGAGCACTGGAGAGGGGCTACTTGCATTCCAGCCACGTCCAGGGTCCTGTGAATGCCAAGTCCCTAGAGAGGGCCACCTTTCCCACGTCTGCCCTCGAGGGCTTCCTGCTGAAAGCCCGAGGCGGGGCACGCTTCTCTCCTGCACCCCCAACAACGAGGCCTCAGCACCCCCGCCACAGGGCAGCAGAGGGCGCACAGACACTGGACCCTGTGGAAAGGATGATGCCCCAAAGGGATTAACTGTCACAATGAGCCTTATCCTCAGGGGCTCGTCTCAGCAGAGACGATCTGGGTTGATGGTTTTCTAAATGACTTTGCTTGTATGGCGATAGGCAATCGCCACTTGGAAGTTTTCGTTTGTTTCTGGTTACCATTTAGGAGGGATTTTATATCTATTTTTGTGGTCATTCCTGAATTTGAAATTCATAAGGTCACGGAAGGCTCTTAACGACCAAGGGTCTGGCGTGT
The DNA here is from genome assembly GCA_004026545.1 of Mormoops blainvillei. Lineage (NCBI taxonomy): Eukaryota > Metazoa > Chordata > Mammalia > Chiroptera > Mormoopidae > Mormoops > Mormoops blainvillei. Next base: position 8,177 of record PVJD01017970.1, on the reverse strand, counting down.
GTGGCTCGGGTGGGGCTGCGTCTGGGCAGAGGTGGCGGTGGGGGTGGACCCACTGGGACAGGGCCGTGCTGAGCTCCGGACACCGTCCCCCCACCCCGTCTCTAAGGCTTCTGCTCTTAGCCGCCGTCCCGGGGTCCTGTGTCCTGTCGACGTGCTGGGTGGGGAAGATCAGCCAGGGCTTCTTGACCTGTGCCTCCCCACCGTCTTGACAGTGAAGAGGCCGGGCCCTGTGGAAGCTTCTGGATGGAGCCAAGGTCCTCGAGCCCTTGTCCTGGCTCCGTCTGTCCCGGTCACACCGACTCAGACCCAGGCCCTGCCGTCTGGGAAAGGCCGGCTCTGAGCGGGGTGAGAGCTTTTCCGTAAAGGGCCGGGTGGTACCTGTTTCGGGCTCGAGGACCCCCTGCTCCCCGTTGCCCCTCTGCTGCGTTGCCTTCCCGGAGAAGACGACACGGACAGTGTGGGCACGGACGGCCACACCGCGTTCCAGCGAGACCTTCTGCACAGAAGGGGCAGGCGGCAGGATTTGGCCCCCAGACGGCAGTTTGCTGACCGTGTGTGCCCTCAAGGAGCAGCTCGGGCCATGGACACGGGCACTGCCTGTGTCCCCAGCCTCTGTGTGTGCGCGTCCCCAGTGCACACCCCCCCCACCCCGTCCCCTTTGCCCTTCTGGCAGCAGCCTGACTCACTCGTCACACCACGTTCCTGGTTCCGAGAAGGCGGCACCCCAGGGAGCTGGTCCGAAGGTCACGCGAAGCAGAGACACACCCACGGGGGCGTGGGGGGAGTGTCCCTTGCTGTTTGATCCCTGGCTCCCTCACAGGGCCTTGAAGCAAGTCCCCGTTACCACGGAGACACAGAAAGGAGAAAAGTGGGCAAAAGCACGGAGACCCCTGTGTCCCCGGGGCGATTTCCAGGCCCGCTGAGCTCTGCCCACACCCCGAGCTCCTTCCAAACGCAGGACGCTACCTGTGCAACACCAGCGATTCCCCAACCCCCGCACTCAGGAAGATTCTGCGTCACCTGGCAGCTCTGGACGCACATATTCCCTCGGGGACACGTGGCCCCACGATCTGCCTCTTACGGGCCCCTGTGTGGCCCTGGCCGGTGGGGGTGGGCAGCCTCCTGTTGGATGCCCGGACACCGCCAGGGAGGCTGTGACCACGTGGTGGACAGTAGACACGCTTTCCCACGCGACTACGCATGCACCAGGTAGCGAGGCTGGTTCGGGGGCATGTTTCACAGCTGACGCGCCCGCAGTGCCCATGCCCAGGTGTGGGGACCCGCGGCTTGGCAGTTTGGTGGGCATGAGCTCTGTGGGCTGCCACACGGTGTTTGAACAAACCATATTACGTTACTGAGTTTTGCCATGAAATGGGGCAAAGGGGCGCTATTTCCAGAAATAACGCTTCGAGGCAGATTAACACTCCTCTGGGTAGAGCTGTGTTGGCAGTAGCTTCCCGGGGTGAGCGTGGGGTTCCGCGGTTTCTGCAAGCAGCTCGGACGAGGCCGACCGTCGGGCGCATGGTTTCGGTGAGCCCAAGCCACTTGCCGTTGTACGTGGCGCCTGCCAGGTGGGCTGACGGAGGCTTCCCTTGGCTCTAAGAGATGGAAGAAATTGATAGAGTTGGGGAGAGGGAGTAAAGAGATAAAGTGACTCAGTTCGTCTTTATAAGAGGACAGATGTCCGCTGCGTTGGAGGTGGGAGGGGGGCTCTGATGAGAATCCAGAGGAAGGGTAGCTGTCGCCGTACTTGGGTTCGCCGTGGCTCCCACACGCTTGCTGCTGGGCAGAGACCCGAAGCCTGGAGGCGGCCACGTCGGCGTGGGGGGGAGACAGTTTTCACATAAAGAACAAAATCAGGCTAAACGAACCTGAGTCCTGCATCTAGAGAAAGGACGGCGTGTCTAACGCCGAAGGCCGCCCAGGACTGAGCGACGTTGTTATTTCGTAATTGTGCACTTTCAGGATGTCCCCTGACGGAGGAAATAAATAATCGTCTTTCATTTTCTTTGCATGGAAAGCCCATTCACATGGTTCGACATGCAAAGATTGTGAAAGGGACCAGTGCCCCCTCGCTGTGGTCCCCCGCCACCCGGTGCCCACGGCCACGGCTGGCCACAGGCGGCCACGCCGTCTTCCGTTCTCAGACGGATCTGGCGTGTGGGCCAGCCGGTGTGTCGCAGGTCCGTCCATGCTTATCACGAACGAGCACAGCCCAGGGACCCAGCCTGCCCTCGGCTTTGCTCTCAGCCCTTTCTCTCGGGGACGCTCCCATCTTCACCCACTTGGAACTTCCTTTCTGTCCCCAGACGCACGACCTCCCGTTGCAGGGGCGGCATCACGGTGGGTGCGCACAGTCCTCCAAATCGGGGCGGGGTGACCGGAAATCAGGGGGTGGCTGTGGGACTCCCAGCCCCAAGCGGGGAGACTGGCTGGTGGCAGGTGGTCTGAGGACCAGGACAGGACCGTGGTGGACGGTGGGGGCTCAGGGCCCCCGGGGTCTCTCCCCAAGCTTCGTATTTTATGCCCCTGGAGACAATGCAGCCTGCAGTAGTGGGTAACGCCCGAGCGTGACAAGGCAGTCGCAGAACTGACGCGTGAACAACCTCTGTGTGCAGGATCCAAGGGGACAGTGAAGCCCGAGTCTCGGTCAGGCACGGCCTGTGGGCTCGCCGGCAGCCGGGATGTGAGGGTGACCATCGCCTCCGGAGGAGGAGGAAGGGACAGCGGAGCCCGCGTCCGGTGGCGCCTGTCCCCAGACAGCAGCCGCTGCCCTGTGTCGCCCTTTCAGGGAGCGGAGTCCTGGCGGTCCTGCTGGTCGTGCTCTTTCTGGACCCCATAACGGACACTCAGCAGAAAAGGGAAGGCAGGACGTCGTCTGTCTGGTCCACTTTACTGTCGACCTTCAAACTCCTCAGAGACAGGCGGCTGCGCCTCCTGCTCCTGCTGCCGATGTACAGTGGGTTCGAGCAGGCCTTCCTGGCGGGGGACTACACGAGGGTAGGCCGTGCGGGCCGCTGCGCGGGAGGGGGGCCCCGGCGGGCGGCCGCGCGAGGGGAGGTGGCTGGACGCTCATTTAACTTACTGAGCGATTCCCCCATAGAGGACACTTCCCTTTCCAGGGCACTTGTAGGTGGGTGAGCAGCCACTTCCCACACAGCCCTGCCCCCACCCCACGCCCCCCGCCATCAGCACATCCCCCACCAGAGGGCGCGTTTGCCCCCTTTCTCTGAACCCGCCCCCTCCAGGCCTGACCACCCCGGTCCTTGGCATGCACGCGGGGCGCCCTCGGCCGCTCTGTGTGTTTGGACCAGTGGACGGTGACATGTACCCACTGTTTCGCTGTCACACAGAACAGCCCCCTGCCCCGAAATCCTCGGTGCCCACCTGCTCATCCCTCCCTCGCCTTTTTCAACTGCCTCGCCGACCAAGTAGGGGTGACCACCCCGTGTCAGCGCTAAGCATGCCGCCAGCGGTGTAGACGTGTGTCTGTCCACTCTATTGACTCTGACACGTGTCAGCACTGTCCCCGCACGGAGAGCTGGGCTAGACAGCGGTTTCAGGCTGGTTCAGCGGGACAGCTGTCCCCCAGCAGACCCGTGTTGGCATAGCTGAGTCCCTGACCACAGTGACCCACCTAGCTGCCCGCGCCCCCGCACCCATCCTGAGTGCGCAGCCTCGGGGGGCTCTGACTCCACCTTGTGTCCACCCTCAGTCCTACATCACCTGCGCCCTGGGCATCCGGTTTGTGGGCTACGTGATGATCTGCTTCGCAGCCACCAACTCGCTGTGCTCCGAGCTGTACGGAAGGGTGGCCCAGTACACGGGCAGGATCCCTCTCTATGTGTTCGGTAGGTGGGCTCCGGGTGCTGCGGGGCCAGCCCTGTGGGAGTGCGGGGAATGGGACCCCTGCGCAGGGACACCCACGGCAGGCGGAGTGCTGGGGGCCGAGGCCCGGGTAAGCGCAGGGTTCCCGGCAGGCACATAAAGGGGTGCCCTGGCCCGTCCTCAGGCCACAGGTCAGGTGGGGAGTCAGAGACGGCTCCTGAGAGATGTACCTACACTCACCTGGCGCAGAAAGACTGACCTTTCAAAGCTGCCCCTCTCTGTGCTAAACACACGTCACCTTCTCTCTCTCTCGCTCGGGGAGGGAAGCAAGAAGGACCAGAGACACTGAGTAACAAGAACTCAAGGCGGTAACAGCGAGCCGGCCGCCCGGTCGAGGTCTGAGGGGTCTCGGGCAACGGAGCTGACCAGGGCCAAGTAATTTGCATATTCTAGTCTCACCCTGACCACCGCCCTGGGCATAGGCACTGCCTAAGCTGCTAGTGGGGAAATTGAGGAACAGATAAATGGGGTGGCTGTCCCAAGGCCACGCAGCCTCGGGGAACCCGGTGTGCCCCTGCGCCTCCCAAGCGGCCAGCGGTCTCTGCTGCGGCAAGAGCTGTTGTCTTGCTACATTCTGGAGACGCGGCGTCTGCAGAAACCCGGCCCCTTAGGATGAAGTTAGGAGCAGGGAGCCTGGGCAGTCCAGGCGGCCTCTCCTCCCGTCCCCGCCCTGTTGCAGACCAGCTTCCACGGGGAGGGGCGGGAATACGCTGCCCACCCCCCGTCGCCCTAAGGAAGAAGCCCTTCTCCCTGGGTCTGAACCCTCATAATTCGGGGTTCCGCCACCCAGGCAAGACTGTTTTCCTCTGTGACTTCATCACTCCGCCGCCCCCCTCCCTGCCCCGTGGCCGCCACGACGGTCGGCAAGGCCAGGGGCTGGCAGAGCTGCAGTCGAAGTCTGCGAAGCGCACGCACGTCGGCCCCCCGGCTCCCCGTCAAACCCACCTGCGGACCCCGTCTGTGATGTTTTCGGGGACCGGCTCTCACACTGTGAGGCAGTGAGAAGCCGCCTTCACCATGAGCCCCGCTGGGCCGCGCCGGCGCCGGCCCGGCCCTCACCTCCCGCCGTTCTCTGCCCTGGCCCTCGCAGGTGCGGTCACCCAGCTGTCTTGCATCATCGCCCTCCTGCTGTGGAGGCCGGACCCCGGCCAACTGGCTGTGTTCTTCGTGTTTTCCGGCCTGTGGGGCATGGCTGACGCCGTCTGGCAGACCCAGAACAACGGTGAGTGCCCAGCGCAGAGACAGTCGCTGCCCAGGCCCCTGACCTGGGCGGCTGCGGGGGGCCGCGGGGTGGGTGAGGCCCCGCCGGCTCGGCCCCGGGAGACGCGGAGGTGGTCTAGGCGCAGCCGTGGTGCGGAGGAGGCGGGGTTTGGGAAGGCTGTGCCCATCTGTTTGGGGCCCCACGCGCTGGGGGTCTCGTCCACCACAGGTGTTTGCTTCTCACTGTTCTGGGTCCTCAAGGCCAAGGCCGAGGCTCTGGCAGACTCTGTGTCCGGTGAGCGCCTGCTTCCCTGGTCACGCCAGCCAGCCTCTGGCCGAGGCCCGTCAGTCAGGGCACCCGCCGGGGCCCCTGGCAGGCGCTGTCTCCTCCATGAGCCCTGGAGCGTGAGGAGCCACGTGCCGCGGGCAGCCCTGGGGTCCAGCTCTAGGCACCGTCTCAGCGGCCGGGACGCCTCTGAGGCCCACGGGGGAGGGGAGAGGCGGGCAGCTGCCCAGGGCCTGAGGGGCCATCCCTGGGCAGCGGGGCTGCCGGCTGCGGTCAGGGCGGTGGCCTGGGGCCTCGAGCCCTCAGCACCCGAGAGAGCGGAGGGGGAGGGCCACGAGACAGCAGGCTCGTCGTGGGTGAGCGTGTGGGACATGAGGCCACGTTGGGGCGTGGTCAGAGGGCTTGGCCCTGGGAGCCAGCAGTGCCAGGTCCACGAGGAAGCATGGGAGGGAGCAGCCCTGGGGACTGTGCGCTCTCCAGCCGAGCTGGGAGGACAGGACAGAGGTCACAGTCACCCGTGCCCGGCAGAGCAGCAGGGAGAGGTCTTGGGGGCAGCGTGAGAAGCCAGGGCCAGGAGCACAGGGCGGCCGAGGCCCTGGGTGGCCCTCGCACCGCGGAGCCGGGAGGCTCCGGCAGCCCCCACAGGGGCCGCGTGTGGGGTCGGTGCCACCCACGTGACTGGAGGCCAGCAAGGCCCTCGGGTGGCTGGCGCGTCCCCTTCTCCACAACAAGACGGGATGAGCTGTAGCTGAGAGGACTTCATTCGTGGTGTGGGGGACAACACATGAAACACAGCTATTGGGGGGCTATGCTTGGGTGGTGGCTGAACATGACGGGGATGAAGGTGGGCACTTTAGCCCTGGCTTCCCCACAGGCCCACCTCTGGCCCAGCACGGGGGTTGGGGGCCGGCCGTCTGTGCTCCCGGGAACGCGGAGCTTGGCGGGACGCCGCAGGGCCGCTGGGAACCTTGGCTCGGAAGGGAGCCTCTCCCTGCAGATGTCACGGGCAGCCCTCGTGCAGGAAGTACCTGGGGACTACGCACCGGGGCAGGGCAGTCCCCACGCAAGCCGCGTGTCCAGGGCGGGGGCCCGGCTGCTGCCCCGCGTGGGGAGAGCAGGTACGCAGGCCTCCGGGGGCGCGGGCCTGCAGGGCAGCCCCTGCCTTAGCGCCGGTGTGCTGCCGGCTCACAGCAGCGGCGCACAGCTCCCTGCGCAAGCCCAGTGCCGGGGGTTCCCAGGGTCTGACCTCACACGCGTTTCTGCTGGCTCAGGGGTGCCGGGGGCTCGCGCGAGGCTCTAGACCAGGGGACGCATGTGTTCAGACCAAGGTCAGTGGTTGGGAGGAAGGATGGAGATGCTGCACAGGCCAGGCCTGCGATCTCACCCGACAGCAGAAGCACGGCTCAGGGGAGAGAAACAGAAACCCGCCGCAACGCCCCTTGGCATCGAGTTCGCAGACCCGCAGCAGGCCGCGCCCGCGCGGGGTCCTATGCACCTCCCCCCGAGCCTCGGGAGAGAACGCACCGGCATCCCCAATGGGGCGTGACCGCTGCCCAGTGTCCACGTGTGCAGATGCACTCTCGCGTCCTTAAATGTTAGCGGGTGTGTCCGAAAGAACTTGACATTTAGATACTTACACGTCCCGCGTGAGGTAAGACACGCTCGTCCACCCGAGTCTGTGGGCGTTTCTAGCGACTGCAATAAAAATGTCAGGTTTCCTTTCTCCCTGAGACACAGGAATAATCACCTTAATTCTCCTGTTTTGTCATGGGCACAAGAGACTTGGTTGAGATCGTGCTGGGTGACATGAGGCCCAGAGAACGACCCGGATAAAGACTCAAAGGGGGGCGCTCACTGCAAATGAGTTGTTTCCGTCCTTCTGTGTAGGTAAAAAGCAATTTCTCCCAGGGAAAGACCAGTTGTCGGGGAAGCCGTTCTTCTCATGCGACTGAGAGTCTCCCTCGGGGTCTGGGGGCCGCAGTGTCCGCGAGCAGGGATGTGTCCTGACCAGATGCTCGGGGCTCTCTTAGAGCCTCCGCACGGCCTCTGTATTTGTAAACACTGGAAATTTCATGTAGCTTTTGCTGCCTCCCAAGAGCCGTTCTCTCATTTTTTTTAAATAGCAAATTGGATTTCTAATACTATTCTCACCGAATGTATGTGTTTATCGTAAGAGAACCCGTGAGCCACGCGCCTTCCTGTTGGATGGACGGAATGCCCGCCAGTGCAGCTAGCCCCCACTCCACCGTCACCCCGTCTCAAGTGCACACGGGGGTCACGGTGTTCCAGCGCAGAGCCTCGTGGGGGGCCGCCGCTGGCCTCGCGGGATTTCCTGCTGGGCTCCAGGCCTCGTCAGTCTGGGCCGGTGGCTCCTAACTGTTTATTCACAGTGACAGTTTGTGAAAGACAGGGGCCGTTGCCATAGCAACCCTCACACGCCGATGTGCGGCCTTTACCATACAGAGCCTGGTCTAAAAACGCTTGTGCCCAGTGAGCCGCCGAAGGGGCCGTTTTCCGGCTGACAGACTCAGCCACCCGACTTCTCTTTCATGCCCGGTTCCCTTGGCCTGCCTCTGCCGACCGAACGGGACCGCCCGGCCACGTGTCCACGTCCCTCGTGCAAGGACGGGGTCAGCACACGGTCACTGCCACCCCTGGTCTCCCCTGGGAAAGGGAGGCAGGCGGGTCAGCCTGGGAGCAAAGCCTTTTTGAAAAACAAACAAACACAAAAAAACCATTTCATTTTGGAATAATTTTAGGTTTACAGAAGAGCTGCAAAGCCTGTGCTAAGAGTTCCCACACA
>PVJD01017969.1:0-15931 GCA_004026545.1 Mormoops blainvillei | reverse complement strand
TAATCCCCATTTTAGCGATGAGCAACTGAGCAATCGAGGGGTTGGTTCATTCTCCCAGGGTTGCAAAGCCAGTGAAGAGCAGAGCCAGGCACATGCACCATCAGTCTGTGCTCTCACCCACTCAGGAGCTACCTTACAGCTTCCTCCTCGGACATGACAGGTCACCACGCAAGCCATTGTCAGAGATGTTTTCATCGGTGGCTAGGGAGTTTTAAAGGGGCTCTGAAAGATAGGGACCCAAGATCAAACAGGTGAGACAGACTATAGGTAAGGATGCCAAGGATGCAGATCTATGGGACTTGTGTTGTACTAACCCCTGGAAAAAGAGCATCCTCTTGACTCGGGAAGATACTCTACCTCTCTTGAAGTTCTCACCCCCTGGCCAATGGCTCTGTGACAAACTCCTCTTCCTTCTGTTTTCTGCTTCTCTGTGATGGCACAGGCATCCTGTGGGTCAGCCAGGCTTGCAACTGCACTCTCTCTCTCTTCCCTGCTCCACACCTCCTCCCTTTTCCATGTCCTATTAGTGACCAGCTGTCTGTGGAGTCTACCACCTTGCTTCACGTGTCTTCCCTTCCCTTTACTGTTCACTGTTATGTTAGTGGCTATCCTTCATCGCCCCTCCTGGGTACCAGAATAGCCTCCCATCTCAGCTCTTCTGGACTTCTCCATCCTTCCACTGGCTGCTGGCAGAGTGATCCTCATAGGGCACTCACCTGGATAAAGACCACCTACCCTCTCTATGGCCAGTTAACCCCTGCCTCATACTGCAAGCCCCTGCCCCCATGTGCCATTCTGAAAACTTACCTTCTCCCTCCTTAAATCTTAAATACCTGTACTGCTATTCATTCATTCATTCATTCATTCAACAGTCTTTGTTGATTACTTTCTCTGTGTCAGGAACCAGGGAAACAGATATGAACAAGGCATTCATGTTCTCTGTCCACATGGACCTTCCAGTCCATGGGGGACAGCAACTAAATAAACTCAGGAAAGCCAGTAAAACAATAAATAATTATGACAAAAGTTATGAAGATAAGCAAGGGGTGAGAGAGAATGATGCAGTGGCCCGGGTGAGAGCTACTTTAGATAGGGTGGTGAGAGTGGCCGCTGAGGCAGTCCTGGAAGGTTCTTGTGATAACTGAGCTAGGTAACGTAGGTACAGTGCTTGGTAAATGGGCAATAAATATCAACCTTTATTACTCATTGACTCATTCATTCACCAGACATTTTTTTGGGGCTAAGTGTTACACCCATGTGCATAGACCCCGGTGATGTCTGTCTTGAGTAGAGAACTATCTGGGCTCCCTCAGACCCATTAGCATTCTTACTTTTGTCATTCAGATAAGTAAGCCAAATAAATCTATACCCAAAGTGGGGATTAATTCTGTTTTCGTCTCGAACACTCCACAAAAGATAAGTGTCTCCCAGGCTCTGCTAATGAACGCTATTATTTTCTCTTTGGCCTTATCTTGAGCACAGATGTCTCCACACTGCTTCCCGTCCAGCCCCTTTCGGGAGGTTTTGATTTTGTGGTTGCCCTGATGTGGCCTCCTGTCTCTGAATGTGGGTAGCTCTGACAGGTCTTTTGGGGAAACTGCAAAGACAGCCTGTGATTTTGAACAGGACATACCTCTATGCCTGTGTCTCCCTAATTTGCAGACACCTCAGATTGTGAACCTCTGAGTCCTCAAAGCACTATTTTATGGCCCATTGGCTCGTTATAGCAGCATTACTGGGAAATCTGGATTGCAGGTCCTGGAATCCTAATTAAATCAGACAAGTAAAATGAAGAGCAAAAGAGACTTGTGGATATCTTTAGGGAAACAAAAACCAAATTCCCCACAAGAAGGGAATGACGTGGCATTTGAATGGGTGCCTAGAATTCCTATAAGATTGCGTGAGAGCTGACATTTCAGAAACCAGGTCCCCTTTCCCAGCACCCTCAGCACTAGTTTCAGCTTTGAGGTGCAGCCTCTCCTGATGTCACCCCAAAGGCTTATGTTGTCAACGCTGAGAACAGGACACTTTGGGTGATGTTGTGCTAAATGATTAGTTCGCTTAGGTAATTTCTTATGCCTGGCCCTAGGCTTCATCTCACGGACCCTAAATCCTTCTTGATTGGTGTTTGGCAGATACTGCTTATCTTGGACTTTCAAGAAGCGGCTCAGAAGCTGTGTCTTGTATACATTATCCTTAGAGTTTATAAAAAATTGCTAGCCTTTGTGAAATGGTTTTGTTCAGTTCAACACACATTTGCTGAGAATCTTCTCAGTACCTGGCCTCAGGTGGCAGCAGTGAAAGACATGGTCCCTTCCCATGAGATGCTCCTGATGACAACAGGGAGATGAGGGTGAGCCAATGTCAGAGTGGCTCAGCCTGAGGCAGAGTGGCATGAGGCTGCGTCAAGGAAGCCTCCTTGGAGGAGATGGTACCCTTAGTGTGCTGAATAGTGTCTCTCTCCAAGTTCTTGTCTACTCTGAGCCTCAGGGTATGACCATATTTAGAAATAGAGTCTCTGAGGATGTGATAAGGTAAGGACCAAGATGTGATCATACTGGATCAGGATGGGCCCTAAATCCAACCAGAGATAGCAAAGGGCGTACAAAACAGAAGGCAACGTGATGATGGAGGCAGAGACCAGAGTGATGCAGTGATAAGCCAAGGATGGTAGTGTTTTCCAGGAGCCTCCAGGAGCCAGAAGAGACAAGGAAGGATCCTCCCCAGAACCCTCAGAGGGAGCACAGCCCTGCTGACACCCTGATGTTGGACTTCTGGACTTCCATACTGGTGTATGTCTATATCAGAGCTGAGTCTTGAGGGACAGCAGCCAGCCTTGTCACTTGCTTTCCTATCCTCTTTCCCTGTGCGATCATATCCAGATGGGGAAATTCCATTGGTCTGTGAGGTTGGAGATGGCAGGGGCGTCATGCACTTCCTTGTTCACTCCGTGGCCCCCATGCTTACCACCATGCCTGGCACGTGGGGGTTTCTGGTCAGTACTTGTTGAATGCATACTTAACAGTGAGTGAATGAGTGAATGAATGAATGAATGAATGAATGAATAGAGCAGTGTGATCCAAGGTGGAGCAGTTAGTAAACTGTAGGAAAGGGAGTCTTCACATATGAAAAGCCATGGCAGCTGAAGTGGAGGGCTGTTCTGGGCTGCCTGGTTTGATCACGTTTTCCTCGTAAAAGAGAGGATTTAGCAAAGTTGTTCCCTGGGGATATGCAGACTAGCCGGCAATAAAGACAGGGAGGGTGAGAAGGCACTTTGCTGGGTCCAAAGCCCCCCCAGTGTCAGATGTGGGTCCTGGGGACTTTCTGTTGTTCACCAGAGAGAGTGGATGCAGAAGAGGCTGAGGCAGGGTCACAAGAAAAAGACCACCGGAGGGGAGATCTGAGCCCCCAGATCAGGGGGTTCACCTTCGGAGCCACCACTGATCATGAGGAGACGCAGGAAGGGTCTGAATGGGGTGGGGCCAGGATGCCAGCAATTCTGTCCTGCTGGGGCCATGCCGCTCGGCCAGAGGATGTCCCCGTCTTGGTCATCGAATGCCCTATTGGCAGGACTTCCTCGAAGAAGCTTGCTGGGAGTCAGGTCTGGGGTGGGGAAGTTTCCAGGGCCCCGCTCCCCACTCTCCCTGCTGCAGCTTCTTCCGTCTGTCACTGTATTCTCTGCTCGGGCTGTTGTCCTGCCCACTGGTTTATGCTGGGACAGTGTATTTCACATTTTCTTTAGTGTTTTCTTGCTTAGCCCTCACTCCGCTTCGTTTTCTTTCCCCCTCCCTTTTTGCCTGTTGCATTGATCAGTCAGGAAAGTTGACATTTTTTAGCTTAAAATGTTTCAGCTTCACTTCTGTGAGCTAAATATATTTTGACCTCAGCTCCGTACTGTGACTCCCTACGCAGCCAGGGAGACCGAGGATGCCTGGTGCCAAAGCCTTCTCTCTTTCTTTTTGGACCGAATCATCTTCAGCAGATTGGAGAGGATGCCTTGTGTCCTGAGGGCTGTTTTACAACCAGTTCAGATATGGGGTTGGCCAGTGGGATGCCCAGGCGTGAGAATGGACCTGCCGCAGAGGCATCTGATCTGGCTCACGAAGCTGGCCAGCCACGTGTGTCTGGGCGTGTTTGGCCCTGGTGCCATCTTTCCTTATAAAGCCCAGCGGGCAATTTTCATAGTTGCTCTGTGCTCCGGAGAGACTTAGACAGGCTCTGGATAGCAGCTTATTAAGTGCTGGACTGAGACAGAGGGAAAGGAAAGTCAAGACCTTGGCAAGCCTCTGACACAAGGATTGCGGGAGGCCCCACAAGGAGTTTAACGGCAGCAAGACCTCCACCTTTGATGCCGGGCAAACAGGATCCTTTAGACAAAGCCCTTCACCTTCCTGGCTTGACCCAGGCAGGCCGTACCTCTTCTTCCCGGACCAGACTCAGTGCTCGGTCCAGGATGGGGAAGGAAAGGGGAAGGGAGAAGGGCAGAATTGTCCCTTAGCTGAGGATCCGGGCTGCGTCAGCTGGTGCCTGCGCACCTGCCCTCTGCGCTCGGGTGGAGACCCCAGAGACCATGTAGATTCAGACCATGGGTAGTCATTGACTAATTCTTTAATCCGTTCTTCATGTATTTATTGAAAATTTGTGTATATGTGGCTGACACTGAGCCCAGCCCTGGGAATGTGAGAACGGGGCAGCTATATGGGTCTAGAGGGGAAGCCAGTAATTACAGATAGGATAAGAACCTTAAAGGCAAACACAAACAAACAAACAGGAAGTATAGGGAACAATGGGGACATTAATGGGAGAGCTGACCCTGGCTGAGGTCGGGCTTGGGGAGGGATGCATGGGAGCCCTCCTTGACGCAGTGACTTTTCATCTGGTGTGTGAGGTATGAATTGAAATCACACCAGGTGGAGGTCAGAGAAGTGTGTATTAGGCAGGGCAATTGCAAGTGCTAAGGCCCTGAGACAAGGGAGAAGAGGGGGAAATTCTAATGGATGGATGGAGCAGAGACAACTGTGTGTATGTGGGGGCGAGTTAGGGAGGGGGGAGTGGCAAGGGTGAGACCACAGAGAGAGGCAGGTGCTGGACCTTAGAAGGTCCTAGAGGGTGGATAAAGAATGGGGGGGCTTTAGGTAAGGCTCTCCAAGAATCCACAAAGTCATTTTCAGCAGGAGAGACATGAGGAGGCTGGTCGGGAGGTGGGAGGGCTGCACTTAGAGTGGCAGTAGTGGACGTCGAGGGACTGGAGACATTTGCGGTCTCCTTCAGGATAGGACCTGTTGATGGATCAGATAAAGGCCCTCAGGAAAGGCGCTAAGTAGAGACCTGAGGAAGGCGAGGGAGAGAACTGCATGAGGATGGCACCCGGGGAAGGCATTTTCAGCTGGAGGGTACAGCAAGAGTGAAAACAGAAGGTGGAGACTTGCTTGCAGTGTGTGAACCCGGTGGCCAGCGTGGCTAACACTGGATGGGTGGTAGTGAGGCGGGGAAGGGTGGTGGCGTAATGGGAAATGAAACCAGGAGGTGCTGCAGAGAGGTAGCTGGGCTGGTGGTGGGGAACAATCTTGCAGGTCCCCGAAGGCCACCTGCGGAAGCTGGGAAGACTTTGGAGAATTTTAAACAGGGCAGTGACCTACTCTGACTTACTTCGATGTTTATGGAAGATCACACGGACTGCTTGGTTGAGAGGAGATTCAGGGGGCAAAGATGAAAGCAGAGAGATCAGTGACGAAATGATGGTAATAGCTCAGGTGAGACTAGATGGCCGGTCGGATGTGAGGGCTGTGGGTGGTGAGATGCGGCTGGGCTCTGGACATACTGAGAGCGGAAGAAGGAGAGAGTGAGAGAGAAGCATCTAGAGTGGCGTCCAGGGCTCTGAGCCCGAGACGCCGGGAGAGAGGGGTCGCCCTGTTCCGGGGGGGGAAGCCTATAGGAGGAGCTGGCTTGGTGAGGATGGATTGATCTCGACCCTAATGAGTCTGCAGTTTCCAGTTAACATCCAAGTGGGGGTGGAGGCGGAGAGCAAGCAGGGAGTCTGGAATGAGAGAAGATGGGATGTTGGCAGCATTTGGGCGGCACTCAAAGCACTGCCTGGCCGAGCTCACTCACCCAGGAGAGAGGAGATCGAAAGAAGGCCTGTGCACCGAGTACGGGGGAGCAGCGCCGTTTGCTAGTCAGGAAAATGGGGAGACAGGAGTGAACTGCAGGGAGTCGGAGAAGGGTGAGTGCTGGCCTGGAGGCGGAGTGAGGAAGGTGTTTCAAGATGGAGAGGCCACCTGTGCCATGTGCTCCTGACTGGTCAGGTTCAACGAGAAATGAAGACGGACTGCCGGTTCACTGGTTACCTTTACGAGGACACTTTCAGGGCTGGGTGGGACTAAGAGCCTGAGGAGAGGGGTTCGAAGAGAACAGGTGGGAGTGAGAGGTCAGCTGACAGCTAAGGGGACCACGTCCAGGCTGAGGAGGAGGGGTCAACCATCCGGGCAGGGTGTCTGGACCAGAGCAGAGCTTCAGATCTCAGCTGGAGAAACTGAAGTGCAAAACATAAACTAGGGAGGAGGGAAAAGTCCAGCACACGGACCTGTGAGCTGGATGGGGAGGAAGAGTTCAGCTTGGGGGCACTCTGGTGCCAGACTCAGGGTGGCAAGACTCATTCCAGATGCTTCCATCGCAGGGGAGAGGACTTGGCCTATACCTGTGGCTGGGACCAGCTGGCTGGGACAGGATGGGAATGGGACCGGCCCCCGAAGGTCTTCAGTGCCCACGGCTGAGCAGTGCAGTGTGTTGGCCCTGACTGCACATTACAATGATCTATGGATGCTTTTCAAAACTCCAGAGCCCTGGGCCCTGCCTATGAGAATCCCCATCTTTCCACCTCCAATGGGGGTCGGTGCCATTTTCAAACATCTTCCCAGGTGATTGTAATGCTCCGCCAGCTTCGGTTTATTCCCGAGTTTGGGACTGGGCCAGTGTGGCAGGCACTTTGAGCTAAAGAGGGCCACAGGGAAAGCCAGCTCCAGCATTGGGAGGGCAATAATTGCTGTAATCTGTGAAGGAATTTGTTGGCTTTCCTTAGAAGAGCAATTCTCATAATGTTTACCAAAATGAAAATCCTGATTAATTCTGCAGGTTTATAGCTCCCCAGAGGCTGGAGAAAAAAACATCACTTGGCAACAGAAGCAAACTTTATTCTGGCAGCACGGACAATGTTGCAAACACTAGATCCTGAGTTGCTTGTACTTTCTGGAATTCCAGTGTGCTCCATCCCTAGGCTCAGGGAAACACAGTCATGGCCAATTGCTCATGCTGCCACCTGAACCAGCTGCTTCCAGGGGCTCTTGGGTCTCTTAGCCCTCTTGTTCCCAATTTCCGTGGTGTTCTGCACAGATGTGGATTTTGTTAGTTCAGCATGTCTTCCTTTGAGGAACCACTTCTATGCCATGATGTGTACTTCAGATAGGGTGTCAACGATAATCGTTAAGCCCACCTCTGTTTATAGGGACATGATCCAGGACTAGCTAGTTATAGTAGCAGGATCCCCGGAAACAGTGATTAGCTCAAGATGTAGGCATGGATTCAAAAAGGGTCAATCAGCACTGATAGTTTATTTTATAGTTACTATATAGTAATGATAAAGTTTCTCCTGAAGATGCAAAGCTGGAAAGTGTGAATCTGGATTAATCAGTTGCCATCGTCCTCAGTGGCACTGTGTGGATAAAGATGTTTGTTTGTAGAATAAAGCCAGAGAGAGAGAGACAGGCAGACAGAGAGTGTGTGAGTTTTGCCAACAATATGCCTGGTTCCAGGCCCCCAGACTCTGGAAATTTCCATCCTGTGAGTTCTCCCTGCACCCTTTTAGGCTTAAGCTTTTTGGAGTTGGGCTCTATCTCTTGTAACAAGAGCATCTTGACTAAGACAGATGATGTCTTCTTTTCGACCTCATCATAAAGTGGAAGTGTAGGGAATGCACTGGAGAGTGAGGCAGGCATGGTCAAAGAGCTTGTGAGGCAGCTGTCCCTGAGATGTCCAGGTGTCTGTCTCAGGGTCATAGCAGTCAAAGGAGGCTGAGTCCTCAATGTTGCAGTCTGTGGTCAGCCGCCGTCCGCCCGTCACATACAGCTTGTTCCCCATCACCGCGGCCCCGTGGTGCATCCTCCGGTCTCTCATGTCTGCACACTTGACAAATTTGTTGGACCGAGGGTCATAAGCTAGAATCCTCCTTGTGTAACCTGAAAGCCAAGTGGGATATCAGAAAGGTCAGCTGTGGTCATTGGGAGGAGAAATCAGCAGCCTGGGGACATGTCTGATTTCTGCCATCGCCTAACACTGAGGCTGGAATCTGAACTAAAGTGAGGAATGTTTGGTACCTGCCCAAGGTCTAGTGTGCGGCAGAGATGGGGTTTGGTCCCTGCATACTTAACCCCAAGTTAAGGTGGCACATAAGCCAGTTCTCGATTAGGAGCAGCCTCCTGATTGCAGCACTTTCTCAGCCTCACTGCCTCCTGCATCTCTCTCACGTGCCCATCCAAGAGCTACAAGGATCTGAAGAAGAAACCTTTGGGGATTCAGAAGTGGGTCCCCACATCAGCCCTATCAGGTGGGTCCTCTGAGGATCCTCATCTTAGAGATGAACAAACTGAGGTACAACTAGATTAATAACTTGCCAAAGAATATACAGCCAGTGAGTGGCAGGGTCAGGGTGTGAACCCAGATCTACCTGACCCCCAAACCTACCCGCTCAACCGTGACTCTATACTGTGGTTACGGAGAAGTGATCCATTAGCAGCTAATGTTAACAAGTGCAAATGTTTTTTGAGTATTTGCCATGCGTCTAGGATCCTGTTAAATGGTTTCAATACATGAACACGTTTTTATTATCACAACTCTGTGAGATACGTAGTATTTCATTCCTGTTTGCAGAAAAAGACAGGGAGAAACTTCTGGATGAGAAAAGAGCTTTGTCAGGTTGCCCACACTCCCCTTAGCCAGAGGGAGGTGATTTTATAGAGACCATCTTGTAGAGCAATGTCTGTCTATTAGTGGCCCCCTTTCCATGGGAGATGCCACATGTGTGTCCAGCCTGGCCATCCCCTGTTCAGACTCACCTCCCACGATGACAATCCGCTCCCCAAGCACCACCGCGGGGGCGCACACGTTCTTGATCATTCTTGTCTCCATTTTGAACCATGTGTTTCTGGCAGTGTGATAAACCTGAGAGAGAAATATAATCATGGCGCCGTATTGTAAAGCAATATATTTTTTAAAAGGTAGAAGTAGTAGAGGGTGAAATAGGAGTGATGTTTTCCCCCTGGTTTTTAGAATGTAGGTCTATTACTATCAGTAAACAGATATAAAAATAATAGAAGAATATTACAAGAAATTGGTCTTCACGAAGCCCCATGAGATCAGCGGCTGTGTTTCCATTGGACGGACCAAGAGTTACGCATTGTAGCATGTGTTTGCTTACCTCGATTGGAACAAGTTTTTCTTTTAATGAGAAATGGAGTAACTTGGATATTCATGAAAACAATGATTTTTCAATTATTTTTATTTCTGGCTCATGTTGAAATTTCTAAACGTTCCAAGTGTATCTGAGAGCTCTGAGAGCCAAGAATAAATGTGGGGCTAAGTGAGGAGGGCTCTCGAACAGTTCATGCCTGAAAGTCATTAGAACCACAGAAAAAAGAAGCATGAGAAAGGACAAAAGAGCAGAGTGGCGGGGGCAGGGCCCGTCGGCTCAGTGAGGCTGAGCATCAAACCACCATTCTCAGAACATGTTTTCCTGTCCATTCTCACATTTGAAAGTTTAGTTATCAAATGTCAGTTAGTTCACTGCTGGCAAAATTTAGCACAAGAGATATAGGATGTACTTCATATAAGAAAAGAAGGAACAAAAACATTCATTTCCTGGGGAAAATGGGACGGTGTTGTTCGCTGGAAATTCTTTCTGTATAGAATATCATTACCATCATATTAAGGGCCTATTTTAAAAATTATTTTGACCAAATTTGGTCTTTGCAACCATCCAGTGAGGTAGGTACCATGACTTACCCCCATTTTTCAGACCACACATTGAGGCTCAGAGAGGTTAAGTGGCATGACCAAAGCCACACAGCTAGGGTGAGTGGACAAGCTGGTCTGGTTGAGCCCAGGGCCCATATTCTCAACCTCCACGCTCACGGCTCTGTCCGAGGCCATGTAGGGGTGGCCCTTCTTGACGGCGGCTTGGAGACTGGAGACCTCTCGAGGCCTCTGTCAGTCCTTTAAGTCAGTGAAACATAGAGGGGACCAACCACTAGCAACAGGGATGATCGCCGTGGCTGTCGAGCCACATGCTTTTATCTGAAAATAGCATGCGAAATCCTTGGAGAAAAAGCAAACATGGGTTGCATTTTACTTGAGTAATTACCTCCTGGTCTTCTATTCTCTATCAGACCTGTGCATGTTTTCAAAAATAGATTAAACATTTGCTCACAATCTTCATAATACCTCAGAGAGGCCAGAGCAAGGATATCAAAGGATAGTCTCTGACCAGGGGAAGAAATGATACTTTGTTATGGTAAAGGATTTCCTTAATGCCATCTAACAAGAGAGGTAGAAAGAAGGCCAGGTAGAAAGAAGGAGAGGTAGAAAGGCGGCCAGGTAGAAAGGCCCATGTAGTCACATGATTCGCACAGTAGCCCTGCTGCACTACAGTTCTTAAAGGAATGCATGCTGATGGACCATCCTGTGAAGAAGTCTCCAACCTGTGCCTGAAAATCCAGCCTGCTCCAACTCCATCAAGTAACCCCAAGCATCCCTCTTACACTCCAACTGAATGAGTAAAATTTACATTTTGAAACTAATGCTAAATACATAAGAAAAGCTTCCAAATTAGTACTTTACCCCTTTCTCCTTCTCATCAATGCAGGGCAAAAGAATTACTCACATGCTAGTGGTTTTGCAAGGATCTTATTTGATTATACTATGAATTTCTTGAAATGCCAACTTAAAAGCCCCTTTGAGCTTTGTGTTTATTCTTAGGAAGTCGATAATTTTGCAATGTGAAATCATCAGCATATGTGTTGACTTCATTTTGAAAAAACAGTTTTAAAAAAGAGGGAGGGGGCTCTAGCTTGACAGAGAATCACTTCATTACATCTGTGTTGTGTGGCCGAGCTTGGAGGGGGGCCGACCATGTCCCTCTTGGCTCAAGTAAGTGAGTGGGGTCTGGAAGAGGCTCAGAATCTGCCTAGATGTTCGGGGCGGGAGCTGAGGATGTGGGTTGGAGAAGTGAAGGCAAGAAAAACAAAAAAAGAAATCAACCAAAGTCTGTTGCTTTTCTCCATCTCCACAGGCACCCACTTAGCTCAGGCCACCATCACCCTTCATGTGGACGGCCAGAAGCGTCCCCAGCTCTCTTCCCTTTGTCCACTCAGGTCCCCTCCAATCGCTTCTCCACAAGGTACCCAGAGGTAACTTCTAAAAATGCAAATTTGATTACTTCGTCCACCCTGCTACCCTCAGTCTAAAACCCCAAACCCTTGACAAGGCCTAGAAAGCCCTGCCAGACCAGCATCATCTCTACAAACACCCATTGCCCAAGAATGTTCCAGAACTTCTATAAGAGGGGCTCAGAGGCAGCAGTCTGAGGGGAGGGGGTGACGTGGGGAGGGGGCTCACAGCGATTATGTGGGGACTAACCCCACCCCAGCTCTGCAGTGCACACTTCCTTTCTCCTCTCGGCCTATGGGGCAGCAACATCATCTGTCATGATTCGACTTCCTCCACGCAATGGGCTGTGCCCCCTTTCTGCTTCAGGGTCTTGGTGCCAGCTGCCCCCTTATCCATGAACAACACCTGCTCTCACTAGATGATCTGTCTCCTGCTGCAGATGGCAGATTCCTCTGCTCAGAGCAGCTTCCTGCCCATCTCTGTCCACATCACGCCCTTCATCCTCTTTGACTCATCATCCTCCCCTCTGTTCTCTTTTCCTGCTGTTCTGCTTGAGTCGGTTTAAACCAACCTTGCAGAGGGAGTCCCCCCAAAGTTCCCTGATCCCGGTGCTTATAAAGCCCCCCTCTAGTCAGCATCAGAATCGCAATGGTCTCACAGCTCCCGGAGGGTAAGTGCAGTCTACTGCGCATGCCTGTGTCCTCAGGGCCTTCACTGTGGTGGGGCTCGTACCACTCTCATAAATGAACAAGCAAAGCTCTGGGACCTCCTTGATTGTCTTTCAAGATTGGCTCGTTATTCAAGTTTTTCTTATCGTTAGGTGAATGGCAGACTTTGCTAGAACTTGCATAATGTTGGGAAACCCTTACTATTCTGAAATTTTGGTCTTTATTAATTATACTTCTCAGAGAGCTTGCAAATGAAGTTAGTTTCTACCTGTCACTTAATGCAGGGGTTCCCTAACCTAGGTGCACCTTAGAATCTCCTGGAGACTTTTATAAATGTCAGGACCCCACACAAAGAGATTTCGACCTAGCAGATCTAAGGTCGTGTTCCAGGAGATTTGGTAAGAGACTGTGGACCAATGTTTGGGAATCTTCTTTACGGCCTTACTGATTTGGCTTAAAATCACCAACCAGGTTCCTGTAGGACTTCACTATCTGACGTTCAATGTGTTCTAGCTTGAACTTTTAGATATACTATTTTTTTCTCCAATAAAGATAAACTCTTTGTGGACAGAGATTGTATCTGATGTACCTTTGTATATATTAATCTTACACAAAAGAATTCATAAATGGGTAAAGTCTTGTTGAAATTAAATTTCCTCCTTTCCTTCCTCCCTTCCTCTTTTTCTTTCTTCTTTTCCTTCTCCTTTCCCCCTTGCAGATGACAAGTGTGTATGCATATATTATATGTACATGTGTCTATACATGAGCACACACATTTATGTCATGTCATGTGCATGTGTGTATATGTGTACACACATGTGAACATACATATGTGTGCATGCACTTATGGGTGTACGTGTAATGCGTATTTGTGTGAGTACGTGTGCATGTGGGCACATACTCATGCACTTACATGATGAGAAGGACCAGTCATTTACCTGGATAAGGCGCACAGGGTTCTGCATAATGTCCTCTCCCCCAAAGAGGTAGAGTCTTTGGTCTTTCACAGCAACTGCAGGGTGCAAAACCCCCACCGGCATGCTGGCCATACTCTCCCAGATGTTGCTGATGCTGTCATATCTCTCCATGGAGCTCATGATCTCCTGCCCTTCTCCAATCCCCCCAATGGAGAAGATGAAGTTCTTATGGACAGCGCTTCTGTGGGAGTAGCGGGCCGCCAGCATGGGCTGTCCCAACCTCCACTGGTTGAGTTTCAGGGAGAAGACATAGACGTGGTGACTGGGGATGCTCGTCTCTGCGCCGACAGCCATGCCTCCCAGCACATAGATGCTGCGGTGCAAGGCGACGGCCGAGGCCTTGTAGAGCCTGGCAGGGAGCTTGGCGAGGCTCTGCCATTGGCCAGTTTGCCTGTTGTAGAGCAGAACGTCCCTGGTCGTCTGCTGGTTGTCCTTACTTCCACCCAAGAGGATGAGGAAATCTTGGTAGGCGTTTCTTGGGGGGACATGCCATGGAGGTTGGAGGTCTGGGACACTGGGGGTGCCATACAAAGAAAACATGTGCCTCTTAGCCGTCTCCAAGATGACCTGGCACGAAGGTGAGGACTGAAGGAGGGCGTCATTGGCGATGAAGTGGTGGAAGAAGGCTGGGTGGATGTATGGGAGCCTGACAAGCTTGAACAGTTCCTGTACGTACCGCTTCCGGGCCTGGAGGTCGTGTCTGACCCAAACCATGAAGGCCTCAAACACCTTCTCCTCCTCCCCGCAGAGCCCATCGTCCCCCAGGTAGTCTTTCAGTTCCAAGGCACAGAGCTCCTTCAGGTCGGCCGACACGGCCACCTCTGGGAAGCATGTCAGGGCCACCTCCCTGGCTGTCTTCTTGAGGGTCTCGCAACTTAAGATCTCCGAGAGCCTGATCATGCCCAGGCAGTTGCTGGGGGTCAGCTGGCTCTGCAGGTAGGAGGAGCAGGCCTCGAACAGCTTGGGGTACTGCAGCATGGAGGCAGCCTCCATCAGGGGCAGGACGTTCTCCGCCGCGATGCGCACCTCCCCAGTGTACACGTACAGGACGAGCTGGTCCAGCGTCGTGCATTCGATGCCCCTCAGCTGGACTTTGGCCTCACCGCTCTCCCGGAAGTTGCTGCAGAACATGGCCCTGAAGTAGGGGCTGCTGGAGGCCAGCACGTTTCGGTGGCAGGGGACCTCCCAGGCCCCGACACAGATGATCACATCCGTCAGGATTCTATTTTGTCTTAAGCCATTGAGCTGCCTCAACAAGTCAGAGGAGAAGTCGTGGTCTTGGAAGAGCAGACCGTCTGGGGACTCCTCGTCCATCCTGCAAAGAGGGCGGGAAGTTCCAAGCGGAGGCATGTGCGGGAGGGTTTGGCTGCGGCTGCTCTAGGACTTAGAGCATCTCTGTCCACTCACTGCGATGTGTGTGGGTGTCACCAAGAATATCGCTTAGTGAAGGCTGGGAAGGGAGACCACCTACCCTCCAGACCTCACAGCTCACACCTCCCCTTTTGGTTACGGTTACTCTGAAAGGTAGCAAGCAAATAACGTCTTCATATAATCTGAGGAAAAACAACAACAAAAAAAACAATGGAGATCGTTTGAAGTTACTGATTGTCGGGGGCTGAAATGTTAGTCTGAAGCAGAATGACACAGTCCACGCGTTGGACCAGCAGAAGCCTGGGAGTCTTTCTCCAGATTCTCAGCCTAGCTGTTATTTCATGAACTCGTCTAAGCAACTTCCTGGGTGTTAGTCATTTTTCAAGGTTGTCATTCTGGGGGTGTGGCCTCCTGATAACTAGACAGAAACAAGGGACGAAAGTGGACCTTTGCAATTTTTTTAAACATGACTTCACAAATGCTTTTCGGGTTTTGTTTTAGAGATGGGATAAATAGAAAGCGGGGTTTAGTGCATGGCACCTGGCGGTCTACCTGCAGAAGAATGAAACGTTAGAGACGTTTACCTTGTCTTGCTGCAGGGATATCCACCGATGCCTGGGCCGGCTGGTCCCTCCGGAGTTTCCCCCTCTGGCTCCAAGTGAAACCATAAACCCAGGCCTTTTCTTCTGCTGGCAAATGATTTGTCCTGGGGGAGTTCTGGATTTGTTTATGCTAAAGGCGCGTTCACAGTTTTCTAGAGCTTTGTGAAAGGCCTGCTGGGCAGGGAGACAGTGTATACATTCCAGGGCTAAGAATAGTTGCATATGTACTTTCCACTGTTATGACATGTGACTTTCCAGTTGCCTTTTGCAGCAACCCCAGGGCCAGCGGGGCCAGCGCATGCCCACAGGCCTTGTTTCCTTGGCAAGTGTTTACATCGGCATAAATAGATCTGAAGGAACGGCTTCTCTTAGAGAAGATTTGCTGCCCACTTGGAAACATCCAGAGTCCCTTGTCCTAAAAGTGCCTGGGAATTCTAGATGTCTGTAAACAGGTTGCTGTAACCTGGGGATATTCACTGGCGATAGTTCTGGGCAAGTGGGTGGTCACAAGGGAAGCCAGAGTGTGGGCCCAGGGGTGCTGTGTAATAGGTCTCCCTCTCCACCTGCCTGGCAGAATCATTGGGGAGGGCTGTGATTTCCTCCTCCAGGCTCGGAGATGATAGAATCCATGACAAAGTTGTTTTTAATATGCGTGAAGCATCCCAGAGTTTCCAGACTCGGAAAGGCCAAACCTTTGTTGGTTCTTCGCACTGCGGAGGCCTCTGTGCTGAAGTGGCAAGGGCAGTGGCACTCTCCTGCGTCCTAACTCCCTGTCACAGACCCGCGCTCATTGCTCTTCAGTTATTTTTTTGTAGGCCTGGCTTGCTTTTCTGTTTTACTTTTCTCTTATCAGAAAGACTTGAGCCAGAGGCAGGGG
>PVJD01017968.1:0-15927 GCA_004026545.1 Mormoops blainvillei | reverse complement strand
AAAAGCTAGTGCTTAAGAACTGAATCTTCTAGAAGAAGGCAAAAGAAACAGAACTCAAGAAAAGTAAGCTACTCACACTCAGGCCACCCTGCTTTTGAAGGAAAGTTATAATAGTAGGTGCAAGACCTTGGAGATGTAAATGCTCAATTTTAAAGCTATAAAGCATAAACAGCTAGTGTGATAGACATTCTTAAGCTGAAGACCTCAATATTTAAGGAAAAAGTGGCCACGGCTGAGAAAAGAACCAAGGGTGTTCAGCATCAGATATTGGCAACCGAGAGCTCAAATCAAGAATATGAAAGGATATTCATACCAGATCAGCACTTAAAGAAGCAGAAATTAAAGAAATCACAGTTTTTCTCTAAAAATTAACTGATTTCGAGAACCAACTCAAGCAATAAGGTGAAGACTTAAGAAGCAGCTGGAAGAGAAAGAAGCAAGAAAAGGTAGAGAAGAAAATGCACTGGGAGAACTAACTCAGGAAATGATTATGTGGCATCATCTTTATGAAGAACTATATAATAAAACAAAACATTTTCACCTACAACTGGATGCATTTGAAGCAGAGAAACAGGTTTTGTTGAATGAACATGGTGAAGTTCAGGGACAGCTAAATAAACTAAGAGATATTTGTACACTAAATTATTAGGTCATCAGAATCTAAAGCAAAATAAATCAAGCATGCTGTGAAATTAAAAGAAGAAGGTAGTCAACTCCAATTGGAGGTGTCAAAACTGCTCTCAGCTTACTAAAAGAATGCAGGGCAAGAGAAAACCTCACGAGAAGCTGAATAAATTCTGGATATCAAACACTTTGATTCTTCAAAGGCTTTTCTTCATGAAAGTGAAAAAAAATTTTTGTTCCCAAAACCCCATTAAAAGAAGGCAATACAAACTGCTGTTGAGCTCCTGTGGAGTTTCAAGAATCATTCAAGTAAATGTCTGAAAAAACAATAGGAGATTAGTTTATTCTTATTCTTTCCATTGTAGCTGCTAATATTATGTTAGTAATAAATACTTTTATTTTATTTATTTATTTATTTTTAGTGAGGGATTTAAAAATTTTTTTTTTTATTATTAAGTACAGTTGTCTCCATTTTCCCACCACCTGCCATCCTCAGTCCTCCCCCACTTTGGTTTGTCCATGGATCCTGTATACATGTTCCTTGACAACCCTTCCCCTTCTTTTCCTCCATTATCTCTCTCCCCTTTCCACTCTGGTTAATGGCAGTTCAATCTTTATTTCAGTGCCACTGGTTATATTTTGCATGCACATTTGTTTTGTTGAGTAGGCTCTACTTATATGTGAGATCATGTGGTATTTGTCTTTCACTGCCTGGCTTACTTCACTTATCACAATGCTCTCCAGCTCCTTCCATGCTGTCTCAAAGGGTAGGAGCTCCTTCTTTTTTCTGCTGCATTGTATTCCATTGTGTAAATGTACCATGGTTTTTGAACCATTCATTTACTGTTTGGCACTTAGGTTGCTTCCAGCACTTGACTATTGTAAATTGTGCTGCTAGGAACACTGGGGTGCATAGGTTCTTTTGAATTGGTGTTTCAAGAGTCTTAGGGTATAATCCCAGCACTTGAATTGCTGGGTCAAAAGGCAGTTCCATTTTTTGTTTTTTGAGGAAATTCAACAGTGGCTGTACCAGTCTGCATTCCCATCAACAGGGGACAGGGTTTCCTTTTCTCCACAACCTCGCCAGAACTTGTTTGTGGATTTGTTTATGATGGCCATTCTGGATGGTGTGAAGTGGTATCTCATTGTGGTTTAAATTTGCATATCTCTGATGGCTGGTGATGCTGAGCATCCTTTCATATGCCCCGTGTATGTCCTCTTTGGAGAAGTGCCTGCTCAGGTCCTTTGCTCATTTTAAAATTGGATTGTTTCTCTTCCTGGTGTGGAGTCATGTGAGTTCTTTATATATTTTGGAGATCAAACCCTTGTCTGAGGTATCATTGTCAAATATATTTTCCCATACTGTTGGTTCCCTTTTGATTTTGCTAATGTTTTCTTTAGCTGTGCAGAAGCTTCTTATTTTGATGAAGATCATTTGATTATTCTTTCCTTTATGTCCCTGGCTCTAGGGGACATATTGGTGAAAATAATGCTGCATGGAATATCTGATATTTTCCTGCCTATATTCTCCTCTAGGACTTTTACAGTGTCATGACTTCTATTTGTCTTTTATCCATCTTGAGTTTATTTTGGTGTATGGTATAAGTTGGTGGTCGAGTTTCACTTTTTTGCATGTACCTGTTCAGATCTCCCAACACCATTTGTTACAGAGACTATTTTTACTCCATTTTATGCTTCCGCCCTTTGTCGAATATTAATTGACCACAGAGACATATATTTATTTCTGGGCTCTCTATTCTGTTGCATTGATCTATGTGTCTGTTCTTATGCCAGTATTAGACTGTTTTGATTTCAGCGGTCTTATAGTATAGTTTGATACAGGTATTGTGATCCCTCTGACTTTGTTCTTCTTTCTCAAAATGCTGTGGCTATTCAGGGTCATTTATGATTCCATATACATTTTTGAAATGTTTATTCTGTATCTGTGAAATATACCATTGGTTTTTAATAGGGATTGCATTGAATCTATAAATTGCTTTGGGTAGTATGGACATTGTGATGATGTTAATTCTTCCAATCCATGAGCATGGTATATGTTTCCATTCATTTGTGTCTTCCTTTACTTCTTTCCTCAGTGTTGTGTAGTTTTCTGAGTACAGGTCTTTAATCTCCTTGGTTAAGTTTATTCCTAGGTGCTTTCTTTTTCTTGTTGCTGTAGTAAATGGTGTTTTTCCCCTGATTTCTGATTCTCCTGTTTCATTGTTGGTGTACATAAATGCCTTCAATTTCTGAATATTGACTTTGTATCCTTCTGTTTTGCCAAATTCACTTACTAAGTTGAGTAGTTTTTTGGTGCAGTCTATAGAGTTTTCTATGTACATACACTATCATGTCATCTGCAAACAATGACAGTTTTATTTCCTCCTTTCCAATTTGAATGCCTTTTATTTCTTTTTCTTGTTTGATGTGTATGGCTAGGACTTCTAATATTATGTTGAATAAAAGTGGTAAAAGTGGACATCCTTGTCTTGTTTCTGATCTTAGTAGGAAAGCTTTTAGTTTTTGCCTATTCAATATAATGTTGGATGTAGGTTTCTCATATGTAGTCTATATTATGTTCAGATTCTCACTTTGCTGAGTGTTTTTATCATAAATGGGTGCTGTAACTTATCAAATGCTTTTTCCACATCTATTGATATGATCATGTGAGTTTTGTCTTTCCTTTTGTTTATGTGATATGTAACATTTATTGGTTTGCAATAATTATATCACCCTTGAATCCCTGGGATGAATCCCACTTGATCTTGGTGGATGATCTTTTTAATGTATTGCTGGATGCAGTTTGCCAATATTTTATTGAGGATTTTAGCATCTATGTTCATCAGCGATATTGGCCTGAAGTTTTCTTTCTTCATTTCGTCTTTATCTGGTTTTGAGATTAGGATGATGCTGGTCTCATAAAAACTTTGGGAGTCTTACCTCTTCTTGGATTTTTTGGACTAGTCTGAGAAAGACAGGTTTAGCTCTTCCTTAAGAGTTTTGTAAAATTCTCTTGTGAAACCATCTGGTCCAGGACTTCTGTGTGTCAGCAGATTTTTGATTACTGCTTCAATTTCACCAGCTCCTATTGGCCTGTTCAGGTTTTCTGCTTCTTCTTCATTCAGTTTTTGAAGATGATGTTTCTAGAAATTTGTCCATTTCACCTAGGTTTTCAAATTTCTTGGAGTATAGTTGTTTGTAGTGATTTCTTATAATCCTTTGTATTTCTGTGCTATCATTTTTAATTTCTACCCTTTCATTTCTGATTTTATTTATTTGGGTCCTCTCCTTTTTTTACTTGATGAGCCTGCTTAAAGGCTTGTTGATTTTGTTTTATCTTTTCAAAGAACCAACTCCTGGCTTTATTGACACTTTGAATTGTTCTTTTAGTCTCTATGTCATTCAGTTCTTCTCTGACCTTGATTATTTCCTTCCTTCTACTCGCTCTGGGCTTTGTTTGTTGTTGCTTCTCCAGTTCTTGTAGATGTTGGGTATGTTGTGTATTTGAAATGTTTGTATCTTTTTTAGGTAGGCCTGTCTTGCTATGAACTTCCCTCTCAGGACTGCCCTCACTGTGTCCCCTAGGACACAGTGTTATGTGTTCATTAACTTTTGCTTCCTGAAGCTTTTTTATTTCTTCCTTGATCTCATTGTTGACCAATTCATTGTTTACTAGCATGCCATTCAGTCTTCAGGAGTTTAAATGTTTTTGAGTTTTGTCCTTGAGGTTAGTTTCTAGTTTCAAACTCTTGTGGTCAAAGAAAGTGCTTGATATGATTTCAGTTTTATTGAATTTGTTGAGGTTTATTTTGTGTCTTATCATGTGGTCTATCTTTGGAAATATTCCATGTATGTTTGAAAAGGATGTGTATTTTGCTTCTTTGGGATGAAAGGTTCTATATATATTAGTTAATCCCATTTGATCTAAGGTGTCATTCAGTTTCACAATATCATGGTTCGTATTTTGTTTGGAAGAGCTATCCATTCTTGAGAGTGGGGTGTTAAAATCCCCTACTATGAGTGTGTTGCTGTCTATATCTTTCTTGAATTCCTCCAAGATTTTCCTTATATATTTGGGTGCTTTTATGTTGGGTGCATATAGGTTTACAATGTTTACATCTTCTTGATGGATTTTTCCTTTGAATATTATGAAGTGTACTCCTGGGTCTCTTTTTATGGCCTTTGCTTTGAAGTCTATTTTTTCTGATAGACATATTGCTACCCTGGCTTTGTTTTCCTATCCATTCGCTTGGAATGTATTTTTCCAACCCTTAACTCTCAGTCTGTGTAGGTCTTTTGTTCTGAGATGGATCTCTTGTAGGCAACATATGTGTGGGTCATGTTTTCTTATCCATTCAGCTACCCTATGTTTTTTGATTAGAGCATGTAATCCATTTACATTTACATTATTATTGATAGGCATGTATTCTTTTTTCCCCTTGGTATCTGTGTTCCCCTCTCTGTCATTCTTTTTCTTCATCTTCTTAAAGCAATCCCTTTAGCATATCTTACAATGTTGGTTTGGTGGAGGTATATTCTTTTAGCCTTCTTTTGTCTGGGAAACTCCTTATTTCACCTTCCATTTTAATTGACAGCCTTGCTGGGTAGAGTTATCTTTGTTGCAGACCTTTGCTTTTCATTACTCGAAATATTTCTTGCCATTCCCTTCTGGCTTATAGTGTTTCAGCTGCTAGCCTTATCAGGGGTCCCTCGTATGTTACTTCCTATTTCTCCCTTTCTGCCTTTAAGATTCTCTCTTTGTTTTTGATATTTACCATTTTAATTATATGTGTCTTGGAGTGGGCCTCTTTAGGTTCCTCTTGATCGGTACCTTCTGTGCTTCCTGGAATTGTGTGACTTTTTCTCTCCTCAGATTAGGGAAGTTTCCATAATTACTTTTTCAAATAGGTTTTCTATCCCTTGCTCCTCTTCTTCTCCTTCTGGTATTCCTATTATACAGATATTATTATATTTCATGTTGTCCTGCATTTCCCCTAATTCCTCTTTATTCTTTTTGAGTCTTTATTCATTTTCTTGCTCTTCCTGGGAGCTTTTTTCTACCTTGTCCTCCAGCTTGCTGACTCGGTCCTCTGCTTCATCTAGCCTGATTTTGATTTCTTCTACTGTGTTCTTCAGTTCAGAAATTATATTCTTCATTTCTTCTTGGTTCTTGTTGATGGTTTCTGTGTCCTTTTTCATGCTGATATAGTTTTCAGTTAAGTTCTTCATAGTTTCCCTGTGGTTTTTGATAGTTCTCACTGAGCTCATTGAGGTTCCTTATTACTGTTTTGAACTCATTATCTTATACTGTACTTGCTTCTATTTCATTTAGTACTCTTTCTGAGTATTTCTCCTTTCCTTTGAATTGGGGGTTGTCTGTCTTCCTATTATTTGTGAGACTTTTCTTCTTTGCTTCTGCTTCTTAAATTGATCTGTTTTGACTCCTTGCCTTTGTGGTATGAACTTCTATGGTAGGAGGCCTGTGAGATTCAGTGGTGCAGTCTCCTTGAGGTCCTTGGGATCCCTTTTACGCCATTTATGTTGCCTCTGTGGAAGTAATTGAGTTTCGATAGTTATTGTGTCATTCTTTGGTGGGTCCTTCCCTCCAGCTGGTTGACTGGGGGTCACTCTGCCCACCACATTTTGTATGTTGTTGGGCAGGTGCTGCCAGAACAAAGCCACAAAGCCCTGGAAACAAACCCATATCTACAAAAATAAGTGCCCCCTGCAATCCCACTATCAACAGCAAATGAACCGGTATCAACAAGGTTGTAAATAGATTAAGGCTATTATAAGAAAGGAAAGAAATAAACTATGATATAAAATCTAGTGACTTTTTATACACAAACTTGATGAACAAGAAATGAATGTTAAAAAGCTAGGTAGTAAAGAAAATATCGCAAATCATGGGGAAGACTACAGTGGATTTCATCTCCGTAGCCTCCAGTATTTACTGCTATTTTATCTTTCTGGATTCGGCTCTGGTGATGTCAGATGTTGACCCTATCTGACCTCAGGCAGTCTGTTTGAGACTTTCAGGGATCTACTGTCTGTGGCTGTCTCCTTTGGTTGTTAATCTAGTCATTCTGCACTCAGCATTTAGGCTTAAACACCATGGGGTGGGGCAGAATCCCTTCTGGGATCGGGGCTATTGTTTCCCCTCAGGCTGCTGCAGCTTGGAGGGAAATGGTCTGCCTGAGCCTGAGGGCTGCTGCCATATGGGGGATGACTCAGCACCAGGATCCCAGTGGCTACTCTCTCACTTATCTCCCCAAAGCCTCTGTCTCCAGTCTCTCTCCAAGAGTCTCTATTCCACTCTAAGGCCCTTTGCCAGGGATCTATTATCTGTTGCTACCACTCTGCACTCAGCAGTCAGGCTTAAGCACCACAGGGCAAGGGTGGAGTGCCCCCTGGGGGTGGGGCTATAGTTTCCTCTCCAGCAGCTGATGCTCAGGGGAGTGGTCTGCCTGAGTAATATGGCTGCTGCCTTATAGGGGATGACTCAGCACCGGGATCCTGGCAGTTACTCTCAGTTCTCTCCCCAAAGCCTCCATCCCCAGTCTCTCCTCAGGCGTCTCTAACCCACTTTGCCCCTGCCTTTGCTGGAGCCCAGGGTAAGTGGCTGCAAATGAAAATTTATGCGTTGACCCTTTAAATGGCTTTTTGCGTCTCCAGCTACCCACCTCTGGCAGAAAGCAACCCTGCTGCTTTTAGCAGCTGGCTGTTACCTGTGTACTTTTTTGGCTCTGGTGTTGTAGGCTGGGGATCCCTGCTTATCATTTAGACCCCACTCTTCTCAGGGGGATCCAATTGGCCACTTAAATATCCCTCTGGTGCTACTGCCTGAGGGCACCCAGCCAGGCTTCTCACATCTCCACTGCACTCCTTACCAGTCAGGTTGTGCTAACGCTGATTCTTCTGTCTGTCTGAGGCTATAAGGCTTCTCACTTGCTAGTGATCAGTTGTTTGTTCCAGGTGATTTCTCCATAATTTAGTTGTAATTGCATCTTGGTCCTGGGAGGAGGTCAGTTTGATTTCCATTCATTACTCTGCCGTCTTGCTCTCAATGAATACTTTTAAATGCGTTTAATATTACTTACTATTTTTATGTATCTGAAAGCATGTTCAATATTTTTATCAATATGCCTTCTAACATTTTATTTTCTATTGTCAGTAACTCCTCCCTGATGCTTATTTCATCACTTTATTCTAAAGCTTCTACTTGGCTTGCCACCTGTACAACTCATCCCATCAATATTGCTTTAACAAAATCTGATATTACTATTCCCATATTCTGAAACCTTAGATGGTTTCAAGATTCTAATCTGCAGGATTTGTGTGTGTGTGTAAATTTAATTGATTTTTTTAATTGTATTTTTTCCATTGCCCTTATACCCCCCTCCATGCTGCAAATACCACTCTGTTGTCCAAGCCCG
Organism: Mormoops blainvillei; assembly: GCA_004026545.1. Lineage (NCBI taxonomy): Eukaryota > Metazoa > Chordata > Mammalia > Chiroptera > Mormoopidae > Mormoops > Mormoops blainvillei. Next base: position 7,867 of record PVJD01017968.1, on the reverse strand, counting down.
TGAGTCCTTTAACCTTTTCACTTACTCCCTCTACCTGCTATATTCCCCCCTCCCATAGCAGTCATCTTAAATTTATGAGTCTGTCTCTATTTTTCTTGTTAGTTCAGTTTGTTCATTAGATTCCACATATGAGTGAAATCATGCTGTATTTGTCTTTCTCTGACTGGCTTATTTCACTTAGCATAATGTTCTCCAGGTCCATCCATGATGTCGCAAAGGGTAAAACTTCTTTTTTATGGCTGAGTAGTATTCCATTGTGTAAATGCCTCACAGTTGTTTTATCCACTTATCTACTGATGGACACTTGGGCTACTTCCATATCTTGGTGTTTGTAAATAATGCTGTAATGAACATATTCTGAAGCCTTAGTTGGTTTCAAGATTCTAATCCCCAGGTTTTTTAGTTTGATCCTGGAAGTTTTTCTCTAATCCAAATTTCTTAAGCTAGGGCAAAACACCTTGGCTTGTTCTTGCCTCAACTTTAATTCCCCTAATAATGTTCATTCTGTTTTATCCATCATCCATTTATCCAGTTCAAGTATGAAGTAAAGGCATGTTTAATTCCATAGTATTTTCTTTATCTCTTACCAGAGTCACTGAGCTGGTCAACAATGTGTAGATACCTAGAATCTATCCCAGTCCTAATAAATTAAAGCCTGAGTTTTGGTCTGGAAATCTACATTTTAAACTCTGAAGTTAATTGTTGATAGATCAAAAATCTGTGAAACACTGCTTTTAAGTAACTCTTTAGAGTACTTTTCTTATTCTGCTTGGTATCAGTCCGGTACTGGGTATTTGATTAGTATTTCTGTAATGTGAAATGAAAATCATATATTAAGTCATTAACCCAATTATTTATTATCTGTGCCCTCTTCTCTCCTCCCTACCTTGTCTCTAGAATTACAAATGGTAGTATATTTAGAGAGTGATAATTCTCCATCTAAAATTTCTGATTTACAAAGTTAGTATATTATAAACCAATGTTTAAAATAATATTTCTCCATTGATGGACCAAAACAGGCAATAATCAGAAGGTTTTTATAATAAAGTATTTTATTGGATATTTAAGAAATAAAATAAAATAAAAAAGACATTGGATATCATCCCACAATATAAACTCCAAATCTTTTGGCCTGACAGACATAGCCTTTTAAAACATAGCTAGCTGTTAAAATTTATTTCATAGTTTACTCTCTTTAAGCCCTTAGCTTCTGCCAAATTGATTTACTTTTTATCCCCCAAAGGCATCCCATTTTCTTCTGTTTCCACATGTCTGTAAAAAACCTTTCTCACTTCTTCGCTTATTTAGTTTCTAACTATGCTTTAAAGCTTACTCAGGTCCCTTCAGCTCTAGAGAACTACCCCAGACACATGCTAATTTTCTTCTGCTATATGTGTAATTGAGAATTTACTGCTTATAACTATTTACATTTTCATATCTTTATGTGTGTATTTGCCTTCTATAATTAGATTTTAGAGTAACATATGAGCAAGAGTCATGTTTTATGAAAAATAATATGACTAATAAGAATTTGCAAAAACATTGATGATTGATTGAAATTAAAGAGTTAAGAATTGATATCAAGAAATTACGGAATATAGTCTTGGTACCAACATGAGTTCAGTGGTTTTATATGATATCTTAGTCTATCTAATCAATAAATACTTCATATTCTCAGGTTACAATTTTAGAAAGTGTTAGTTTTAGTGTAAACCACTAAGCATTGTTGTGCAGACAGTGATCTGATTAAAACAGAAATTTTCCAGGATTGATATCCAGTGATAACATGGATTTATTTAATAATTCAAAAAATAAATTTGTTGTGTTCCAGGCAAATCAATGGTGAGGATGTGGAAGTTTGTGAGAGGGACAGGCTCTGGGTCTCTAAGAATTGTTAGTCTTAATGGTAATTAATTAATTTTTGGAATACCCTAGGGAAAGGCTGTGTGTAAAGGTTACAGTAAAAGTTGATAATTATTACATAGAAGTGAAGTTATATAGAAAAGATTTTAACTATGGTCTACAGATGAAAAGTATTGCAAAGGAAGATTGGCAGGAATTTTTTATTGTTGTTCAAGCACAGTTGTCCCAATTTTTCCCCATTGTTCTCTCCTGCCCTGTCCCCGCTCCCCACTCTGGTCACTTCTCACAGAGAGCTCAACACCATATCTGAATCAAATTTATGTTAGTTGCTTATTGAAATATAGATTTCTAGGACCTATCTCAGTCTTACTGAACCAGAATTTCTATGGGTGATAGCAGACATAAAGCCATATAAGATAGCTGCAAAATTTTTAACCTGAGAGGTAAGAACAGAGTATTTAAAGATAAAAAGTTTGGTTTCCACATTTGTGGGGAGTCTGAGTAGACTATCTCATAAATTATTGGAGTTGTAGGACGATTACTTTTAATGGCAAAAAGCAATTTAAACAAATAATTCATTTAGGTTCTATATAATTTCAATGAAGTTTTTACAAATATTACTTTCCCAGTTCATAACATTTATCTAACACATGATTGATTCTCCATAAATATTCACTGACCCAGTATCATTTTTTAAAGCCTTATGATCCTCAATTATATTCTTGTATATGGTTATAATAAACTTTATGTATTTAATATTCTTTAATGACATAGTTATACTTTTGCTATACTTTTGCATTCATTGCAAATTCATCCTAGAATTTTCTCATTTTAATTTTTTAATAATTTATGTAATTGTTTGCAGTTCTCTTACATGTCCAGAAAAGATTGCAGACCATCAACATCTACTTCAATGTTGATTCTTTTCAAATGAAATATTTGTACTTAGAGATAAATTTATACATTTTTCCATTTTATTATTTTTGTGAACATTTACTTTTTAAATATTTTTAACAATTACATTTCACTATTGTATTCCTAGCTTAGAGCAGCTAAATCCCAACATTAAATTGTATTATTTTTCTAATAAAGTTTGTTTCAAAAATTAATTAGTAGACACCTCTAACAGGTAAAGATGCTGAAAATTATAATTTTATACTGTTATGACTTTTATATTTTTAGAGTTCTAATAAGACTTGGAAGATCGAGCAATGATGTATGAGACATGCTCACTAAATGAATATATTAATGTATTTTTATGAGGGGCTCACCATGTGCTCTGGAAATATAGTGTAATATCATTATGATCCCTGGTTTTGATCAGTTGTAGTTTACCAGAAGGAGATGTATATGAAAATTCAATGATCTAGCATCCACTTTAAGTGTCATTGTCAATGAAACTGGTATATATTAAACTTTCATTTGAGCAATATGATGTGTCATTATACTTTTCAGTCACTATTACTGCTGGGCCTCAAAGAAAACAGGAAAATTATATACTTTTTTTCATGTGATTGAGTTTATATTTAATATTTAAATCCCAAAGTCAGTCATTTTATTATACACTGCTTGAAGTGAGTTATCACAGGTTTTGTTAAAAAACAGATTACAGCCATCTCAAGTTTAGGACAGTGTCTTATACTTTTCTAGTTAACATTCTTTATCACTAAATTATTTAAGTCACATAAGTAGAGTTATCATTTCCTCAAGAATCTATTTTTGTCTACCTGCATAACATGAACATGCATATTAAAGAATTGGATGAATAAGAAGCAATAATGACATTTAATTTGTGTTACATAATATATTCTTTATGCATAGTCTTTAATCTCATTGTGAATTAATTTTTTCATTTGAAGAAGTAATACTTTGAAATTACCATATTTTAAATTCTATATGGATATAATTGATTATAATTTTGATTATAATTTTAAGTCCAGGATTAAGCAATGAACATTATGCATATTACATATAATTACATAATAGAAAATCATAAGTTAAAAAGATAAAAATTTAATCATCTACTTAGATCATGAATACTATTTCAGTTAAAACATTTACAATTATATATGAGAAACATCTTACAGTACTTATGAACTTGTTTTTCATATTTTACCTATTCCAAAATGTCTGAAACCTTGAGAATATTTGCATTTTCTACATAATCTGTATTTATGTATTATGATGTAACTCCATTGGGTAAGATGTAAGTTAAGAGATAGTTTTACAGTATGCAAGGCCTAAATTACAGCAATCATACACACCAGGAGGGAGATGCGATTAAAGAGAAGGGAGGATGACTAAACTGCCCATTAGCTTTATAACAAATTAAACTATTTTCGTCTGAAGAATGAATTATCTTGCTGTTATGAAAAGTAAAGATAAAATTTGGAGTCAGGCTGAACAGGGTTATAGTTGCTTTCTAACATTTTTTAGTTGTGAGACTCTGGGAGAGCTACACGAGCTTTCTGATTCATAATTTACCTAATAGAAAAATGGAGACATCAGAAGATTATTGACTTTTTCTAAACACATAATCAAATTTATGTATATACTTCCTGTACTCTGGAATCAGAACTATTCTCACATATTTTTTTATTAACTCTGTTTTAGTGACATAAATAATGCATTTTTAATTTTATTTTTTCCATTACAATTTTGTTCCCTTATACCTCCCTCTTGCCTGCAATCACCACACTATTGTCCATGAGTCCTTCTTCATTTCTGCTCAACTCCTCCACCCGCCCTTACCTCCCCGCTCTTTGCTGTCATCCTGCTCTCCATCTATGAACCTATCTCTAATTTGCTTGTCAGCTCAGTTTGTTCATTAGGTTCCACATATGAGTGAAATCGTATGGTATTTGTTTCTCTGACTGGCTTATTTCACTTTGCATAATGTTCTCCAGGTCCACCCATACTGTTTCAAAGGGTAAAATGTTTTTCTTTTTTATGGCTGAGTAGCATTCCATTGTATAAATGTCCATTAGTTGTTTCATTCACACTCATCTGATGATGGACACTTTGGTGGCTTCCATATCTTGGCAATTGTAAATGATGCTGCAATGAACATAGGGGTGTTTATGTTCTTTCAAATTAATGTTTTGGGTTCCCTTGGATATATTCCCAGAAGTGGGATCTCTGGGTAAAACGCAGATCTGTTATTAATTTTTTGAGGTATCTCCATATTGCTTTCCGCAGTGTCTGCATCAATCTGCATTCCCACCAGCCATGCAAAAGCATTTCTTCACATACTCGCATGCACTTGTTGTTTGTTGATTTATCTCACATTCTGACAGGTGTGAGGTGATGTCTCATTGTGGTTTTAATTTGCATTTCTCTGATGATTAGTGGTGTTAAGCATCTTTTCATATGTTCATTGACTGCCTGTATGTCCTCTTTCGAGAAGTGTCTATTCAGGTCTTGACTATTTTTTAATCTGTTCGCTTGGCTTTTGGTGTTGAATTTTTTAAGTTCTTTATAAGTTCTTTATATAAATCCACGTATTCATAGCTATTATCTACATGCCAATGGTTTCCACATATATGTAGTTAGATCTATCACTTTATCATTTTCAAGAAAATAAACTCAATAATCTTATGTGGTTATATATTTTTATTTGTATGTGGATGTAAAATAAACATGTACCAGAGATTCTATTTAACTTGTTAATGACAGAATGTTAAAATTGGCCCAAAGAACATATGCAAATGTTTAAATATGTGTGCATAATGTATATATAATATTCAATTTAATAAAGGAATATTAGGATAATATTTCTGACCCAGAGTCAAAATTGGTTAATGTCTTATGGGATGATAAGCATGACTTTTTTTCTATTCCTCCAGACAAAATTATATTCACATATACTCAACAGCAACAAATCTACAAGTTAACCTTTGCCCCTACAGAGCTGGAAAATGGCCTAGCCTAGTTAATAGAAAACAAGGGCAGTACCACATTGAAAGAACACAAGTAATCTTTTTCATCTGTTTCCAAGTCTGGAATAAGTTTCTGGTATCTTTTTCATCAGATTTTGTATGTATATTGTGTGTGTGTGTGTGTATATATATATACACAAAAAAAAATCTGTGTGTGTATATGTGTATACACACATATGTGGACTATAGATAATTTTATATTGTATAATATATACTTATGTATATAAATATATGTCATTGTGTTTACCAAGTTGACATATCCAGCTGACTGTCTAGTGGTATCATCAGAATTAACTCATGTGAAACACACACATGCACTCAACCTGTTCCTTTCTGGTTTTCTGTATCAGTAAATAAATCTATCATCTCTCCATATATTCATTCAAGCCTTGAATCTGGGCATTGTCAATCTTTGGTGATTCCTTTTCCCATATACTCACCTACTGCCACCATTATGTCCTGTTTAAAGACTAGTTCATTTTACACTATTTGTATTCCTACTTCTACTCCACAGTAACATCATCCCCCATCTACATCACTGTTGTGACCGCCTAACTGGTCACCACTGCTTTTGGCCTTAACTGCTTACCATGTATTTCCCACACATACCAGTAAACCATCCAATAGCTACCAATTACACTTAGATACAAAATCACTATTTCTATCCACAGGTTAGGTTCTGTGATCTGGCTCTGGAGTAACTTGCCAAGTTTACCTTACACCATTCACTGCTATGTACTTAGTGTCTTTCAACCACATGGATCTTTCTATTTTTTTTTTTAATTCTCTAAGTTCTTTTCCATCTTGACCATATTTTGTCACTCTTCCCATAATGTTCTTCTCAGGATCATCCTCTTTTATTTGAATCTTTGCTTAAGTATCACCCCTTACTAGGTGGACTTCTTGACCACTCAATTTCATTTAGCTCTCTCCCATTACTGTCATGCCATTCTTCTTTGTTTTTTTCAGAACACAACATTTACAACTTATTTTTACTTTCTGGTCTTCTTTCCACTGAAATATAATGTCCACAAGAACAGTCGTGTTACTGTCTGATTCAGCATAGTGCCCTCATTGTCCAGAACAGACCCAGACATGTGGCCAGTACTTGACACATGCCATTTGTAGAAAGAATGAATGAGTGACACAGATGAAGTTCTTAATAAATTAAGCTCTCAATAAAGGTGAGTTTCTAGCTGAAGAGAGTGGGGTCCACTAAACACTGAATTCAGTTATTTTTCTTAGTTCTGGCTATGGCTAAAGTTGTAATTAAATCTGACTATACTGTCAGAAAATATGGGTCACATTTTCAGTTATAATTTGTAATAATGGAATTTGGAATTTATTCAAGAAATGTTCAACATCAAATAGATTCTCTTTCATGGTACTAACTGTATTTTGTATAAATATGAATCCCTATAACTTGCATTTTTCTTTCAAATATGCTTTAATTGATAATGCTGTTCTACATTACTAAAATGTTTTTGTTTAAAACATCAGAATCTGTTCTTTACTATAAAGTTTATGTTTATAAAGAGAACAGAGTAGGTATAGTGTTTTGACTCTTTAGCAAACCTTCATGACTTATAACTGAATATGTGAGATGAGGTGAAAATGAGTCCTCAGAGAATTCATTGTTAAAACAGACATTCAACTATGTGGTTTTTAAGGTTATATTTCCATTATTTACCTCAAAGGCAACCTATTAAATGTTTTATTTTATTAATTTGCCTAGTGCATGTTGATATATTAATTTGAGGGCAGATGTTTTTATCCAGCAGAGTCTGAATGACAGTGAATTCAAGAGATTCCTTCCAGCAGCAGAAGAACTAGAGGTCATATGCTTGTTGGACTTACAGCTGCTTGTGTTGAGAGAAGGCAATTCATTTTTTTATTCTTTGTTTTTAATGCAAGGAAGGCTGTGACCTTATGGCATTCTCCACTGCATTTTGGAGCTTGCAGGGGCAACTAGTATTCGTTTTACAATCAATGGTGAAGATTAGAATCTGTGGAATGGAAAATACAACAGTTTGTACTTTCAGGATCAGGGTACAAATTCCTTAGTG
>PVJD01017967.1:0-15937 GCA_004026545.1 Mormoops blainvillei | reverse complement strand
GCTTGATGGAGCGGGACGGTGAGAGATTCCATCACGCTACCCAATACGGTATGCAATATGAAACATATGAATTGTTTCTTTCTGGAATTTTCCATTTAATGTTTTTGGACAGAGGTTGACTGCAGGTAACTGAAACTGTGAAAAGCAAAACTGCAGATGGGTGGTGGTGGTGGGGGGACTATACTGTATTACAAACAATGCCTCAGCGAATAACCTTTTAAATGCACGCACCATTTTGTATATACGTGACTGTATCTGCAAGGTGAGTTCCCAGAAGGCGTGCCTGAGCTTTTCACGATGCTAGTTCCTCTTTCCTTTGGTTCCACCTACAGACCTCCGCCTCCATGCCAGGGGCCTGTCAAACTCCCTCGGTCCCTTGGAGAGATTTACTCACAGCGCAGTTGGGGTAACTGGCATATCGCGTGTGGCTCATGTGCTGCAGTGAACACAGCTTCATTTTCTACCGCCTCTTTAACATATGTCTAGTGGAAATTATCTTCATCTGTGTTAATTTCCCAGGGCTTCGGTAACAAAGTACCACATACTGGATAACTTAACAAAGAATTTGACTGTCTCATAGTTCTGCGGGTTAGAAGCGCAAAATCAGGGTGGGCGCAGGGCCACGCGCCCTCTGAAGCCTGTGGGGGGAGCCCTTCCCTGCCTCTTCCCAGCTTGGGTGGTTAGCTCCACCACTCCTCGTGGCCTTCATCACCACGAGGGCCCTCCCTCTGTGTCTGTCTTCACATGGCCTTCTTCTTATCAGGACACCAGTCATAGTGGATCCGGGCCCACTGTCCTCCAGTATGACCTCATCTTAACTAATTACACCGCAATGACCCCATTTCCAAATAAGATCCCATCGTAAAGTACTGGGGGTTAAGATTTCAAAATGCCCTTTCGGACGGTGCTGCGATTCAACCCATAACATCGATCCAAAACTTTTCGGCTCGCTTTGTTAGGGTCCTTTTAATTCAATAGGTCATTCTCAATTCAGAAACTAGATGGTCAGTCATAACTATGAATCAGTCCTCAAGTTCCGTTCCAAGGTCAGCTACAGCAGGGGTTGGCCGCCGCCTGCCTGCAGGAAGGGGGCGCGGTTGGAGGTTTCCTCTCTGCTGACCTCCGCGGTGCCCTAAGCTTTGGCCTCCACCTCCCACCCCCACCAGAATCTAAGAGGGAGAGGTAGGGGAAGGGGCAGGTCTGACTTGCTCTCAGGGCTGGCTATTGCTCTCCTCTTCTCATGGGAACTCGGGGGTGTTCTTCGGCGATTTCCACCTTGAAGACTTTTTGTCTGCACGTCTCCTGATTCTGGTAAATGCAACCTGCCTGAGGGAATTAACTTGCAACTTCTTCAGCCCTAGGAAGCCAGCATTCTGCCCTCTGTGCGAGGCAGCCCTTTTGGACAGCACCCTCAAGGATCCAAGGCCACCTCCCCCTTCTCTCCTCCGTGGGCCACAGCCGATTCAAGGACCTTGCCCAGCCACTGACGCATGCGGTCAGCCTGTCTCTTCTCTGGATTTCCTAGGTGATGTCAGGCACACATCCACAGGGTCCCCCACCTGCAGGGACACACCCTCATAAGCTCTCTGGGCTTCTTCTGGGAAACGGAGGGACCAGGAGATGAAACTTCACAGCAAGACCAGGGCTCTCCCGGAAGAAATCTCACCCCAATTCTTCCCTCCTCATTTTGACCCCTTGTGTTTCCTCAGTGAGTGTCACTTCATCTTTATGTGGGTGGGGGGGTCTTCCTCACACCCCGTTTGTATCTGTCAAGTAGGTATCATTACAGAACATCAATATTCCCATTCTAGGATTTTTCTTCCCACCTGCCAGCACGCTGACCATACATGTAAGGACAGAGTGGTCATTTACAAATTCTCCCTGCCTTCTAGAGAAGGTAGGTCCTAAAAATCGCAGGGCCTTTATTAAAATGTTCTTTTAAAAAAAACAACAACTTCATTTTAGAATAGCTTCAGATGTGTAGACAAGATTCTAACCCATTTCCTGTTCGTATCTTATATCAGTAATTGTGGCAACTAATAAGCTCATAGTGGTACATTATCACTAACTATAGGCCATACTTTATTCAGATTTCTTCTGTTTTTCCCTGGATCCTTTTTCTGTGCCAGGATCCCGCCCACATACCACATTACATTTCACCCTCTCCTTAAGCTCCTCTGGGCTGTGACAGTTCTCAGATTCTTCTTGTTTTAAATGACCCTGACAGTTTTGAGGCCAGGTATTTTGTAGAATATTCTTGTATTGGAATTTGATGTTTTCCCACCATTTTCTTGTGTTATGGGGTTTGGAGAAGTGTGGTATTGTAAAAATACGTATTTGGCCTTTGTCCCCGGTTCCTGGCACAAAGCTCCTAAAACTGGGAATTTTCTAAGTGATAAGAGGTCTTTGTTATTCATAATGAGTCCCTTTCAATTATGAGTTTAATTAAGGTAATGAGGTGATAATTGTGCTCCCACTTGGCAACAGGATGTGGGCTGATAGCCAGGAGAACCAACTATGCGATTAGAAGATTGGAACTTTCAGCACCCTCTCTCTCCACCCGTAAAAACCTTGTTCACAAAGGGGTCAGAGCTTGGTGCTGTCAGGGTGGGGCCCTTGCAGAGGACAAGGTAGCTCTGCCACCCCCCCCACCCAGCCCCCCTGCTCCCTTCTATGCGTTTCTTCCATTTGGCTGTTCCTGAGTTGTCCCCATCATAGCAAACCGGTAACAGTAAGTGAACCGCTGTCCCGAGGCCGGCGAGTGTCCCAAACCTGAGGGGCCGAATGTGGACGCCCTTGAATTGCAGTGTGCTGGGCAGAAACGTGGAGAGCCTGGGCAACCCGTTTGCGGCTGGCGTCTGAAGCGGAAGCAACGAACTGGTGTATTGGTTGTGGCTGTTGGAAAAGACACCATGCGTTTGGTGTCAGGAGAAAGCAACGTCTCCGGGAGGAAGCCCCGAGAGGGAAAGCAGAGCGCCCCGATTTTTACCGAGCACCTGGAGATGCGGATCTCTAAGGCTGCAGGAGGGGCGTGAGAGCCTGGAAAGCAGCATGAAGGAGGGTTAAAGAAAAGCACCACAGGGGCGCTTTGGGGAGGGAGGGCTGGTAGAAGGGAAGGATCGAACGGCTTTCTTTCTCCTCCGAGAGTGGGGCCCAGAGTCTAAGGGTGTTTGCGAGCGCTCCCCGGCGGCCCCGCGGCCCCAGCCCCGCGGAGGCCGGCCGCGAGGGGGCGCAGTGCACGGCGAGGACGCCCTAGCGGCCCCGCCCCCGGCGGGGGGAGTAAGTAGGTCATGGCTCCGCGGTCCACGATGGAGGTCGGGATTAGCCCGGGACGGAGGGCTGCGCTGTTGATCAGGGCTGCCGGCTGCCCCAGGGAAGGCGGGAGACCGGCTGTAGCCGGCCAGAAGGGGGCGGGGTTTCCGGAAGTGCCACAGCACTCGCTCCTCCCTGCGGGTCCCGGGTGGCTGGGCAGGCTTGCCAGTGCGCACGCGCGGCCCGGAGTCGCGGGAGAGCCTGGGTTCTAGCGCCGCCGGACCGGCTGCTGGCACCTGACACCATCGCAGACCACTGGTCCCAGGGCCAGGAGCTGGGGATAGAGAGCAGCACTGGCCCACCCGCGGCCAGAAAATGCGGCTGAGTATAACCTGGGTGTGGGAAAGGGCTTTATAATGACCCAAAATCCTGATGCAAGGGGAAAATAAAGATTGCTACGTTTGACCACATTGAAAAACAAAATCCCTATAGCCAAGCAATCAAAAACCTACTGTAAGTAAAAGACTGGCATACCGAGGGAATCAAAGACTGAAAATTCAATTAAAAAAAAAGTAGAAGACATGGATGGACAATCTGCAGAAAATGGTATAAAACTGGCCGTTAAACATGTTCATTTACTTTCATGATAGAAAAATGTACGTAACTGAGCTATCACTTTAACCTCTACAATTTGCAGAAAGTCAAAGCTATAGACAGTCTGCCGGAAAACAGACACTGTCTGATAGGTTACTGGTGGGAATGCGAGATGGTTCAGCTATAGAGGGGACTTGGCAATATCTAACGAAACTTAGTATGTATTTACCCTTTGACCTAGCAATTTACAGCTAGGAACTCACCCTCAAGAAACACGTACAATATGAGACTATAGATATATGTACAAGGTTACTTATTTCAACATTGTTTGCAATGACAAAATTTTGGAAACAACCTCAGTGCCAATACGCAGGCAATTGGTTGCAAAAACTCTGGTATAGCCACACAATGGAGTACTACGCAGTTGTAAAATAAGTGAGGAAGATCTTTATGGATTGATATGGAGTGATTTCTAGGATATACTGATAACTGAAAAAGTTAAATACGCGAGTACATATATTATGCTATTTTTTGTGTAACAGTGAAATATTTATGTCGGCCTAATTTTCCAAAAAGAAAAGAAAAAAAAAAAGAAAAAAGGAAGACCTCAGGAAGAATAAACTAAAAACTAATAAATTGGTTACCTACAGTGGGTGGCTGAGAATAGGCTGAAAGTCTAAGAGGTGGTGACACTTATTCAAACCTAACCATTTATGGTAGTTTTGACTTTAGGAAGCATGTAAATGTTTTAATATTCAAAAAATAAAATTAAGTCAACAAAGATGGGGAAGAGAAACCTAAAATTGCATACAAAGGAAAGTAAACATATGAACTAAACTGTATAGTTAATTACCCACAGGACAAAAAAGTAAACCCGAATCACTTTAAAAAAAAAAGATTTTATTTATTTACTTTTAGAGAGAGGGGAAGGGAAAGAGAAGGAGAGGGAGAGAAACATCACTGTGTGGTTGCCTCTCGCCTCCCCACCTCCCCACCCCCACACTACCAGTGACCTGACCTGCAACACAGGCATGTGCCCTGACTGGGAATGGAACCAGTGACCCTTTTGGTTCGTGGGTCAGCGCTCAATCCGCTGAGCCACACCAGCCAGGGCACCAAATTACTTTTGAACACAGTTCTTTAACTGTCTACCTTGTGTGAATAAACAAGAAAAAAAAAAAAACCACTACAAAGGAATTTTGAACTTCATTTAATGGGCGGTGATCTGGAGTAGCGGTCCGGAGGTTATTTTCTGTGTGCTGTGGGATTATGCAAATGAGCAGTTATAATGATATTGTGGGGAGGCAGGGCGCTCACTGTGGAAGAGGGTGATCCAGTTACAGAGAAGAGACAAGAACTCTTCCGCATCCTGGATCTGTCTGCGGAAAGCCTTGGGGCAAAGCACCCCAATGCCATGAGCATTCCTCATGTCCATATCTTGGTTTCTAAATATCATTCTCCAGAGGTCCTGGGAGAAAAGGCTCATTCAGAGAGGGTCAGGGAAAGTGAAAGACGAGCCAGGAACAGGTTATGTCGCCTGAAAGCAAGGTGGTGGTCAAAGAAGGGTGGGGACAGGTCAGGAGGACATGGGGGCAGCTTCGCAGGGCTTCCAACGGCCAAATGTGGAACAATTTGAGAATCAAAATGAGTATTGCATTAATGAATGATTACATTGAATAAAAATCCATGAGTCCGGAGTGATAACTAAAAAGGAAACAAACTTACAAATACATAAACAGAAGTAAAAGGGGCAGCTCTTCTTTATGCTAGAATGGCAACTAATGAAAGCTGAGGGAACAATAGAGTTCGAAAAGTTGCCGTATTGAGTGGATGCTAAAACCGCTGGGTGCAAGTTTGTTAGTGAGTAAACTTTTCCACCACCTCTAAGTACACTCCTCCACAAATTATTAACTACAAAGGTAAAAAAGGAAGCTCTACAGTGGGAATACCAATAGATACCACCTCAACCGTGTGATCAAAGTCAGCACACCAATAGGGATGAACTGACATCATGTGCCCAAAATGCATAACCTGAATTGGGTCACTTGGAAATCAAGCTCGAGTTGAAGGACAAGCTAAAAAATAATGGGCCTGACTCTTAAAAAATGTCAAGGTCATGAAAGGCAAAGATAGAGACAAGGACTAAGGAACTGTTCCCGACTAAATGGGATGAAGAGACAGGACAACTCATGAAATGTGACTTTGAACTGGGAAAAATAACATTGCTCTGAACGATGATATTGGGACAATTGGCAAAATTGTAAGTCTGGACTATAGAGTAGATATTATTAGCATTGATTGGATCAATGTTAAATTTTCTGAATTTGGTGGCTGCAGCATGGTTACATAAGAGGATGTTCTGTTCTTAGGAAGTACGCCCTGACGTACTTAGATGCGAGCAGTCAAGGTTTCCGAAGCTTAATCTCAAATGGCACAGGAGAGGAAAAACAAAGTCTATACCACTGAGTGGACATACTACAATTTGCATAAGATGTTCCCTATTGTTGTAGATTTTAAAATTTTGAGTTAAATCCCACTTATAAACCACATTGCTATCCACATCTTCACAAACATAATTTTTCTTCTTGTGTTGCCATTTTTAGGGTAAACGCCCAGAATTATGAACACCAAATCAGAGAGTGTACGTGTTTTTATGGCCTGTAGAACAGAGGACTAATTCACTTGGCCCACAGTGGCGGATTTAAATAGCAGGTTGTGTGGGACATGGGAGCACAGACCTACAAATAGCAGGAGGTTCTAAGAGCAGCTGCACAAGCTGTTGTGCAAAGGACTGTCTCGTGTTACCAGGACAGCTGCCCCACCGAGCTCACAGCAGCCTTTTCCGGGTAGGCCCACCCCTGCTGTCGTTCTTGGACCTAAATTTAGACAATGGACCATAAGGGATTTGTGTGTAGCTGGCTCGTTGCCTCTAGAGGATTTTCCTGATGAACCACCACAATGTGAAGTTTTGTATTCTAGAGCCTCATCATTCTCTGAGGCAGTTGTGACAATCAGTGTAAATCGAAAATTTAAAGAAAAAGTGGCCTAAGAGATATTGAATTGAAAATCAGTGAAAAAACAAAACAAAACACTGGTAATGGGAGTGTGAATTGGTATAACTACTCTGGAAAATGGTTTAGTATTATGTTTTAACACCGAACCGGGCTCAGTAGTGCCTTCCTAGGTCCGTACCCGGAGAAATGCCTGCCCGTGGGCCCTGGAGACAAGAAGGGGATGTTCAGAGCAGCATTGTTTGCCAGGGAAAAATGGAAGTTATCCAGTGTCATCAGCAGAACAATGGCTAAACAAATTATGGTACAGCCATGCAATAGAATATTATGTAGCAGTGAAGTGAATAAAGAGCAGTTTCACGCATTTCTATGTGTAAACTTTAGAAACACTGTCTAGAAAAAATGCAAGGCTTGGAAGTTTACTTTTTTGTTGTTCATTTATTTTGTTCTTTATATTCCACGTATAAGTTAAATCACATAGTGTTTGTCTTTCCCTGCCTTGTTTCACTTAAGCTTAATACCCTTTAGGTCCATCCATGCTGTCACAAGTGGGAAGATTTCATTCTTTTTTTTTTTCTTTAAGATTTTATTTATTTATTTTTAGAGAGAGGACAAGGCGGGGAGAAAGGGAGAGAAACATCAGTGTGTGGTTGCCTCTGGTGCGTCCCCTACTGGGAACTTGGCCCACAACCCAGGCTTGTGCCCTGACTGGGAATTGAACCAGTGACCCTTTGGTTTTCAGGCTGGCACTCAATCCACTGAGCCTCACCGGCCAGGGTAGATTTCATTCTTTTTTAGGACCAAGTACTATTTCATTGTATATATGTGCCACAACTTTTTTATCCACTTGTCTATCAGTAGTAAACGTATTAGTGTATTATTTTTATAATGCTAAAAAGCAAAACAATGTGCTGTGTAGGGGTGCATTCATGTATTTAAGATTGTTTTAAAGCAAAGGAATGATAAATGTAAAATTGAGAATGGGGAGCCAGGGAGATAGAATAGATAAGAAATACAGAAATATTGGCAATATTCTAGTCTCATGTTGAAGGGTAGGTACGCAGTGTTCATTTTATTTCTAGACTTTGTACCCTACATCCAGGTTATAGAAATTCTATTGCATGTATTAAATAATATGTTAGATTTTTAAAAAATTCACTGGTATCTACTGTTTTTGTATGTTGCATTTAAAAACAGCAATGTAGATAAAATCAGAAAACCATAAATTTTCAGAATTGGAAGAGGTCTTCAAGATGATGGTTATTCTGAAATGCAACCATTTAAAAATTATAAGTACTAGGGAATAGTTTTCTTTTTTGGAAATTGGGGAATACTTTCTAAACATAAAATCAATGGTAAAGTCATGAAAGAAAAAACAGAGTTTTTATATAATTAAAAATTTAAAATGGTACACAGAAGTCATCTTAAATAAGGTTAAAAACAAATGATAAACTAGAAAAAAATGCCACAAATATTACAGCCCTGGGACCAGTATCCTAGGCAAATAGCTTTAGCATTTATCCTAAATGTATAAAGAACCCATAAAATCATTAAGGAAAATACTAACACCAAAATTGAAAAATGACAATGGATATGAATAGATAATTCATAGATGAAGGAATGCAAATGACCAATAAAACGATCTTTAAAGATCGTAATTTTTTTTAGTAACTTGAAAGAGGAGGAAACCAATCTTTTGAAGATAGATACCATTTTTCATTAATCAAAATAGCAAAGATTTTTAAAAACTTGTATTTTAGCACTGAATATTGACAAGGATATGCTAAAATAAGCTTTCACTCTTCTATTAGAAGAGAAAATTATACAACATTTGAGGTATGAAGTTTGGTCTTATGTTTCCATAGTCTTAGAAAGGCTTGTATCCTGGGACCCAGTAACCTCACTGCAGAGACTCCTGTAGAGCACAAGACTGCGTTAAACTATCACTAGAACGGTGGATAAAACGTTCCCACTTCAGCACTGTGAGAGCAAACGTGGGGAAAAACCCAGCCCAACAACAGAAGGAAGGCTAAGCAGGTCATGGAACACTCAAACGTGGAGTATTTTTCGCCACACAAAACCAGGTTATTAAAGACATTTACGATCATCCCTGAATTTCTCTTCCCCGATTCACAGAAACCTCAGCAGTGATGAGAGATCTCAGCTTGAGGTCTTCTTTGCCCTGGCGTTACTTCTAGACCATCCATAAGCACTTCCCCCAGGTCAGACACGATGCCTTTCAGCAAGTGCTCAGTGTTTGCATTTTCCCCCCTAGTCTTCGGGTATTCCAACTGACACCATGGGTCGGTCCGGGCCCCAGCAGAGAATCATGGATTCCCTATTCCCCCAAACAGAGACGGAAGCCTCCAATCCTTGTTTGAAATTGCTGTGCTGAACAAGAAGTCCTCAGAGCTCAGACATAGGGATTAAGACTCCTTAGGGCAACCTTGGAGATCTTGTGGTGTCCTCCGCGGAGGAGGACACCAGTTACTCTTGTCATGAAAGGAATAACTTCGGGAAAAGAAATCCACTGAGTAAACACTTTACGCCCATGCTCTGCACCTCCTTCAACAAACATCCCTCCGGAGTAGCCCAATTTGGCTCCTTTTCTTTCATTGAGCAAAATCTTCAGCCTCTTTCACTCTGTGCCAGGAATAGGCAGGTGCAGCTCCCGCCCCAGTGTGTGTGTGTGTGTGTGTGTGTGTGTGTGTGTGTGTCCCGCAAAGCAAGGCAGACACGTGGTACAAATACAATGACTAGATGGGTGAGTTACTGCAGAGGACTTTGGAAAGGGGCTTCACCTGGACTGGGGTCAGGCGAGGCCTCCCGAGGAAGTGACATTTTGACGTTTCAGGAAAGACGTGAAGGACAGGTCGAGGATGCCCGGGCCGGCGGAGGCAGTGTTCTGGGCAGCGGAAGCGGTGCTCCGCCGAGCCAGGCGTCCTTGCCGGTGTGGCCACAGGCAGAGCCCGCTGGGGCGGGGTCAGGATTTGGGGTTGTTACCCGGCAGGGGGCTCCACCGAGTGGTATCCAGATCTGGCCTTTCCCAAGGTCTGTTTCCCACGCGCACGCTGCCATCTGATCAGTCCTTGGCTACTACACCCCCGCCCCCTTCGGGTGCATTTCAGCGGCGGCCGCCCACTTGGTCCGGGCGCAGCGGCGGTGCTGGGAGGCCGGGAGGCCGGGAGCGCGGCCGCAGGGTCCGGAGCTCGTGGCTCGGTCCACAGGTACGTGCAGCGCCGACTGACCGTCTCGCCAGGTAGAAGGGCGGAGGTGCCAGGGCCGAGGCTCGACCGGGGCGCAGGCGCACGCCGGTCGGTGGGTTTCTCAAGAAAAGGCCAGATTCTCGGGCCCGGGTGGCCTGCCTTTGAACCTGCCGTTCATCCCCCTTAGGGGAGTTATTTACAGAAAGGAATAGTTTAATCACGGCATGCTCATCTGGCGGGGCTTTTCCCCCTTTTTCTTATTTAAGATGTCTGAGTCGGGGCTGGGCGCAGTCATGTCTCCGGGGCTGAAATCTTACGGAAAGCGGCCGCCTAGGCAGTCGCAATTCGGCCGCATCATCTTCCTGCTCTGGGCCTCCCCGGGAGAGCACTCTTTCTCTGCTTACGGCTTGGCCATTTTGTAAGCACGGAACGTTCTTAGCCCTGTGGTTACTGAGTTGCTCCTTCTTAATTTCTCGTCCTTTTCCACCAGATTTGCTGTTAATTATAAACTGCCTACAGTGCTGTTGGGGCTAAGCAGGGGGATTGCATAAGCGTTTTAAAAATCACGGTTTGACCTGCGGAGCAAGGGACATCAACAGGGGGCACTGCCGCTTCGCTGGATCCGTTCCTGGAGACTCCATACTGGTGCCTCCAGGGAAAGAGACACTCAGTGACCGCGAGGAAGCAAAGCTGTGAGCTGGGAATGCACGGGGCTGTGCTACCGCCTGGGTTTTCCCACAGGTTCTTCGCATCAGACTCTTTTCCAGACCCATGGAATTCCCAGTAGCAAAGGTTTATTACCATAGGTATGACTTTTTGTTTTCCTTAACCTGTTAGTGGCTTTTTCGTAAGCATGGGAAGCGTCAGTTCCTAAGAGAAAAATGTTCAGGTTGGTGGAGGAGGGAGAGAAAAATTCAGTCGTCATATGACTCCTCTGCCCCCCCCCTACACGGAACTTTCAGTTGCAAGGAGAAAGGGCCTCTGCCCTGGGCATTTCCGCAGTGCTTGTGACTTCGGGCTGAGTCTTTTTCCACCGTTATCTGCCTGTGCGCTTTGGGTAATGCGCGCTGCGTTTGACCCTTTCAGTCCCTTTACTTTTCCAGTTGTCCCTTGATAGCCCTCTGTTTGTCCCTGTGGTCTTTCTTGCCCCAGATATGCTCTGTCCAGGATTCTACTGAGCAACTAACTCATGGGGCTGCAAGTTTACACACAGCTGAATGTTTCTATCCTCTGTCCCCCACACGAGGGTCCTACCCTGAATTTTCTAATTAATGTGATAGACACCATTAAAAGCATCAGCCCAGGGCTTGACAGTAACGTCCGTTTAAATGTCCTTCTGTTGGGAGGTGACTTAACCTGAAGGAGTGCTTCAAGTGGTAGAGACTTCAGGCACCAGGACCAACCAGTGGAGGAAAATTTCTGGGCAGATACGCTTTCCTGGGCCTGAGAAAGGCATTGCTGTCTCCTGGAAAGGAGCCCTGTTTTGTGTGGGCCTCAGAGCCCTAGCTTCCTGTGCTGTGAAAGGGATGTAACGCTATCCGCCCCCGAGAGTTCCTACGAGGGTGAAATGGCCTTGTCCTTTGAGTCCTGTTGCCTTGGTGCAGGTGGGCTGTTCTTCCATCGGAGCAGTCACTAGTCGTGCATAATGGTGGTTCGTCCACAATGGAGTGCCTGTGTGATGGTGGTCTCATAAAATTGCAATGGAGTTGGAAAATTCCGATAATGATGCAGCAGCGGCCAGAACGTCACTCAGGTGTTTGTGGTGCTGCTGGTGTATGCGAACCTACTGTGCTGCGGCCACATGAACGTACAGCACACACAATCACGGACGGTACATAACACCCGCTAATGGTCACAATGACTGGTCCTGGTTTATGCGTTCACCATACTATACTTTCCATTGTTATTTTAGTGTTTTTTTCCTACTTCCAAAAAGATGTTTGCTGTAAACAGTGTGCCGTTGCACCAGCAGCGGCTTCCTACGTCTGGTGTTTACTTCATCTCTTGGTTGCATCATTTTCTCTTTTTGATTTAATCTCATGTTGTTTTTGCACAAGAACATGCTGTACAGTCCTCGAAGCGATGGGCTGTGCCCTTTTAGCCATGTGGTAGGCTATGCGCTAATGTGTGTAAGGGCGTGCTCTGATGTTTGCACCACCACGAAATCACCTAGATACATTTGTCAGAACGTATCCTGTCGTTAATCAGGCACACCCAGCACTGTCTGCTCACCCTCCATTGGCACCTTGTGGATACTCTAATTCCCAGGCTGGGGAAACAGAGGCACCTGTGCGCAGTCACTGAATGCGTTCACCATTGAATCCATTTGTGTGTGTTTGTTGGGGGTGGGGTGGGAGCTGGGGTGTGTGCAGCTGCTAATGTTTTTATCTCATTTTGGTTGTAAATGTTGTAGTCAATTCCCACATTCATTCATTTGACCTCCATTATTGGCCCTTTAAAAGTGAGGCCTGAGTTCAGGAAATGGGACAGGATCATTAGGAAGACGACAATGTACTTGAAGCAAGCAGGGCTCACCAGCTTACAGTTCACTTCACTTTCCTTGAGGTGACGGAGGCTGCTGAGTGCTCTGTGTGTGTGCAGTTGTCTGACAGGTCCTAAGGGCCGCAACTGGAGGTCCTGTCTGATGGGCAGGAGACTGCTCACAGGTGGTGACTCCCCTCCCCCAGCCAGGAACAGATTTCTGCCTGGGATCTACGGGACCACTCCCTACTGCTGGGTGAAGATGAATTTGGTCTCAATGAAGAACATTTTATGAGCACTTCTCTCTCGAGTGGTCAACTGAGTAAAAGAGATGTGTTACCTTACTTTACAAAAGAATCGATAAGCCAGTTTCCTAAACTTTTATTAAGCACCTACTATATGCTTAATATGCCAGGGACATGTAGGAGAATAAGACATTACTGCAAATGAAATCCTTGTAAAGCGAATCACACTATAGTGTATTGGGATCTCGGGATTTCAGAGCTCAAGGGGGCAGTTGGAGATGATCTGGTTTGTGTCTTTCCTTTTTAAACAGTTGGGAAACTGGGACCCAGAGAGATGAAGTGATAAACTGAAAACCAGGTGGCTAGTTATGGACGCGTGGGGGTGTGTTTCAGTGAAATTCAGTAGAAGGTCACCCTCTAATTTGTATAACTTTTTATTTTGAAATCATTTCAGACTTACAAAAGAGTTGCAAAAATAGTGCAGAGTTCCTTCACCCAGCTCCCGCCAGTCCTCACAGGTTACATAACCATGGATGTATCCAAAGAATATGTTCACATCAGTGCAGCACAGTATTAACTGAACTGCAGCCCTTGGGTTTCAGCAGGTTTCCCATTCAG
This sequence comes from Mormoops blainvillei, assembly GCA_004026545.1. Lineage (NCBI taxonomy): Eukaryota > Metazoa > Chordata > Mammalia > Chiroptera > Mormoopidae > Mormoops > Mormoops blainvillei. Next base: position 2,530 of record PVJD01017967.1, on the reverse strand, counting down.
GTCCCTTTTATGTTCTAGAACCCAGTCCAGGATACCGCGTTGTACTTTCTTTCTTTTTAAAAAAATTTTATTGAATTTATCGGGGTGATGTTGGCTGATAAAATTATAGGTGTCAAGTGCACAAGTCTACCATACACCATCTATATATTGTATTGTGCGCTCCCACATTGCATTTTGACTCTGCAATGTTTTTTAAAGATTTTATTTATTGATTTTCAGAGAGGGGGGTAGGGAGAAAGAGAGAGAAATATCAATCCATTGCCCCTCGCACACCCCCAACCGGGGACCTGGCCTGTAACCCAGGCATGTGCCCTGACAGGGAACTGAACTGGTGACCTTTTGGTTCATAAGCCAGTGCTCAGTCTACCGAGCCACACCAGCCAGCGCTTGACTCTATAATTTTTAACTTTGGATTTTTCCTATACTTAAGGTTCCTTAAAACAGTAATAAATCAGTGACATTCAGTTGTTGCACAGAAAGTGGACTGTAGCCCTCTTTTTGTGCGTTTTTTAGACCTAGTTGTTTGCTCTCGTGTTCGCCGTGAAATCCCACCGTCAACTTTTTGGGTGTGTCCAAGTTCTACACGAGCCCGGCCTGTGTGATTTGGATACAGAAGGCGGACGTCAAGCCCACCAGTGGCATACCCTGAACCTTCTGCCGTCATTCCCTTAGGGGAGACCAGGCTAGGTGGGTGCAATGGAAGGCCTTGAATGCCAGGGAAACCCCCTGAGGGTCGTGGTGGGCAGGGGCAGGCACTGAAGTATTTGGGAAAGGGGGTGATGGATCAGAGCTGCACTTCAGACAGTCAAGTGCAAAAGGTGTGGGAGTAAGCGGAGCAGCGGGGAATGGGAGGCCTGCAGGCTACCAGGGTGGTTCCAATGACAGCAGAGAGGGGGTGATGAAAAACTGAGACTCTTGAGAGACTGTGTGGAGGTGCCATTGATGGGAATAAACAGGATGCGGTGTGGAGAGAAGCTGGTGCTCCAAGAAGACTATGTTCTAGGTCTGGGTGGAAAGGATGGCCTTAACAGAGACAGAAATCAGGGTAAAGAGGTAATTTGTGGGAGAAAAATGCATTCAGTCCTATCCATGTTGCTTCCGAGATACCAACAGAATAGCCAAATAAGTATACACAGACAGGATGATGGTGGCATTGGAGGCCGGGAGAGGCCAGAGCTGGCAGTGAGAGTCAGAGCATCATGCTCAGAGGGGCGGCCGATGAAACCGTGGGGGCACATGGAACCTCCATGGAGGAGCACAGGTGAGGGCAGGAGTTGGGGCCCAATGATTGAAAGGAGAGTAAGAGAGACAGAGAGGGTGGCATGGAGAACTGGGATGGATTAGTTTGCTCGGGCTGCCCCAGCAAGGCACCACAGACGAGGCGGCTCATTTCCTCACAGTCTGGAGGCTGGAGGGCCGACATTGAAGTGTCGGCAGGGCTGGTTTCTTCGGAGGCCTCCCCCCGTGCCTTGCAGAAGGCCATTTTTGCCCCGTGTCTGCACGTGGTCTTCCCTCTGAGTCCTGATCTCTTACAAAGGACTCCAGTCCCACTGGAGTAGGGCCCGCCCACAGGGCCTCATTTTACCTTCATCGCCACTTTAAAGGCCCCATCTCCAAATACCCCCAATACCCCACTCAGAGGTATTGGGGGTTAGAAGTTCATCATTACAATATTTTTGGCGAGACACAATTCAGCCCATAACATAGGAATACAAATAGGGAATGGATTTTGAAAGAACTAAACGGAAGCATTTCAGAAAGGGCAGGGGCTGACTGCTGGTCTGTTCTTCCTCAGATCCACAGGCCCCCTGCCACTTCCCTTCTCTCCAGGGATGTGCAAGGAAGGAGGCTCTTTGAGGCTTCTCACCTGTTTGGCTTCAATGAAGTTCAGCCCAGGGGACAGGAGGCCAGAGGAATGGAGAAACCCGGGGATTGCCCCCCCACCCCACCCCCCGCGCCCCCGCTTCTCTGTAGGTCTGACCAGGTCTCCACCTCCCACAGGACAGGTGTGTGAGGCTCCAGCTTCATGCAGGTGACCCTGGCTTCTGGGGGCTCAGGTCCTCGCGGGCGGTAGCAGCTTTCCGTTATTTCTATTCTCTGGGTTGTCTTGCTGTCCCGTGTTGGGTGTGTCTGCACTTTCATTGTGTCCGTAGCCACATCTCCATATTAAATCCTCCGTTTGAGTATTTAGAGTGGTTTCTTTCTTCTTTTTAAAGAGAAAATGTTATAAGAGTTTATTGGAGCTACACTGACGACATAGGCTGGAGAGCAGGATCTCAAATGCTCTCTACTTAGCTGGGTTTCTGTTTTCCTGACTGGTAGAGACACCAGGAAATGGCCGGAAAAGCAAGTGCTGCAAAAAGATGGGAGGGATGAAAACTGGAAGTGGTTAGATTTTTGAGCAATGAGGCTAGAAGCTACACTCCTAAAGATTTAAATGGGAATCTCTGTCAATCTGATGGGTTTGTACTGATTCCCATGAAGGTTTTAATTTCTGTATATTCCTCTATTTTGATTAACAAAATAAAAT
>PVJD01017966.1:0-15946 GCA_004026545.1 Mormoops blainvillei | reverse complement strand
CAGAGGCTCCCTGTTCCTGGGCAGCGGGGATGCCAAGGAAAAGCCCTGACTGTCCACCGAGCCCGGCCACGCCAGCTGAAATCAGAGCCACCGTGGCCACACGGCCCCCGAAGTGTGGCTCCTCCGGACTGACAGGGGCTGTCCGGCTGCAGTGCACGCGCCGACCCCCAAGAGCACACGTGCAAAGCAGAGGGAGAAGTATCTCACGGAACGTTTTCTACTGATGGCACCTAGAACCGATGATGCTTTCCGTCCATGGTGTTACAGAGAACGTGGTCTTGAATGAACTTCGCCGGTGTCTTCGTCCCATTTTCATGCGGCTGCTGGAACTTTCACGGTTACGCAGGCCCCGTGAATGTTGGCTGACGCTGAAATTCTATCAGAGAAAGACGACCAAGAAGAACCGGAGAAAACGTTCACAGACCTTTCGAGGACCACATTACGTTTTCATAGAAAACGTCCAAATATGGCCAAGGAGAGTGATCAGGACTCGAAATATGCCCACGTCAACGGTAGGGTAAGAGTGATCATCTCCCCGTGGAATTTTTCAGCTTCAGCAGTTTCGTGTTGGAAAAAACCAGCAAACTGCTGCTCACTTAGTGCTCCAGGGAGTGCCCACCCTGACACCATGCTGTCCTTTCTGCACCAGGGGACGGCCCGCTCTTCATCCTGACGTGGGCACCCGCCGGTCACGCAGGCGGCTGGGCTTTCCTGACGAATCGCCGTAAACCTGCAGGGCTCCCAAAATGCCTAACACGAGGGCCCTAGCCAGGAGCCTGCACGCACATGAACTGGGGCCCAGCCGGGTAACTGCGGTGTGTCTCAGTGTGGCCCCTCAAGCACCCCGTGACCCTGTCCTGAACCGCTGTGCAGTGGGACGGGTGCCCGGTGCCCCTTGCCCGCTGCGTGGTCTGCACTTGGAAAACGCGATGGCAGCGCCGCGACCGGTGGGAGACAGTTTGTAAAATTATGACTGTTTTTACAGAAGGGCAAACTTTCGCCTTCTGCCTCGGCAGCCACACACGTGATGGATGGCTTTCGGCCCCGCTGCTTGCTCTAAGGCCTGCGCGTTGGGGGGCGCGGACCGCTCTGCTGCCCTGATGTTAAAGGAGCCCGTTATTCTTGGTTTCAGTAGTTATGTGCTCCTGCAAGGAAGGAGAGAAACGCGGGTCTGATGAGGCAGTCGGCCTTTGCAGAAGCTGTGACTTGTCTGCTGTCTGCGAGTTTTTACAGTGTTTCCACTCCCATAATGGGTCAAACTCTATGCCCAGGACCCGGGTCACTCGGTTCACGTTTGGGAACATACCCGTACGAACACAGTGCTGAGCGCGACATTTTCTCCACCCACGGGAGGGTGGGGGTTCTGGGGTAGGGGGCTGACTGGTGCTCTGTATTCCACCGTGTTATCCCATGAACTTGAGCGTGAGCTTCAAGTGACGGACCTCAAGCCATGCCTGCACCGTCCTCATCGCTCGGAGAGATGACTGCCCGATAAAAGATGGGTCCGAGGTTACTTCTGAAGACACCAGAGAAGTCAGAGCACAAGAACCCTCCTTCTGGCTGTGGCGGCGACAGCATTTCACGGTGTCCCGCCGACAGAGGGCGGACTTCAGGGCTGGAATCAGTGTGCCTGCCACCGGTGCCACTCCCCGCTCTGGCCCTTTCGTCGGCAGCAGGGACACCTCGTGCGGAACGCCGCTCCGGGGACCAAAGTCCCACCATCACTCGGCGCGTCAAGCGGTCAGCCAGCCTGCCCATCGTTTCTGAGATCCCAATACTCTCGCCCTCCCGGTAATAGGATTAAGCAACAGTGTCACCTGAAAATCTATTCCAAATACATGAAGAGGAATCAAAGGTTGTTTCTCCGTGTAGCCCCTCCCAGTCCCCACAACATGCAGAGGCCCAGAGAGCTCCCTGATTCAGAAACCACCGCTGTCACAGGGCAGACGCCACGCGCTGAGGGGGATTAATATGCAAATGACCACATAAAAGGTCACTATTGCAAGAGCCTGGAATGTCACTAAAAATACCATTCCAGTACCCACTTTCTACCTCTGTGCATTTGGATGTCGGTTCTCCGAGAAGAACCGGGGTGGAGACCCTCCCCGGGGAAAATCCTAGTTTAATCGCCACAGGAACCACCCGTCGGACCAGCTGGGGCTGACGGCCTGTCCTCCGGTCCCTACGAGGCACGGCACTGGGGATGTACTCACTCCTTCCGTTTCATATTCCTCACAGTGGTGAAGATGGCCGATCGGGAAGGTTCTCGCCGCAGAATGGAAATGGCAGTTGTGGGACGCAACGCAGGTGTTAGCTAACACTACGGTGGTCATCCTACCGCAGCCAGTCACCGTGACGGTCACCTTGTTGCCACGAGTCCCTATGACAGTCATCATAGCGCAGTCAGCGAGGGCGCCAAACCGAAGGGTTGTCTCCCTTGAAGTAACCCCATGTTTGATGTCAGTGACACTTCAGTAAAGTTGGAGAAAGGTCGCATGCCATTCTCTCCCTCTCTGCACGGAACCCAGGCGTTCCTCTGCCAGCGGGGGCTATTTCCATCGTCCCCTCTGCCGTGGCTCCCGTGAAGGCTCAGTCACCCCCTGCATGTGGGGCGTCCTGGCTCCAAACGACACGGCACTTGGGACGCCGTGCATCGGGCAGTACTCCATGCAGCCCACACTGCCGCTCCTTTTCTACCAAGTGCAGCGTGTGTCCGTTCCCCCCTGCGTTCTCCCTCGGACTGTGAAACGCGGGTCATCGGCCGCGCACGGGAACGTGCACAGAACACACCCAGCGCGACGCAACCGGGGAAAGACAGGGGAGCGTTTGGAGGCTGGCGAGAAGACTGTGCCTTTCGGCTCCCTCGGCCCCCTCGTCAGGGACCCCCCAGGCTCCGTGTGCTGGAAGCTCACAGCAGCTTGTACGTCCCCGCAAGGCTGTAAGTGACGGCGGTTATGTCTCTTCAGTCCTTCTCTCCGAGTGCCCATTTTTGAAACCTCCATGGCTCTTCTTAGTCACGGCCAGGACACGTGTGGCCGATGCCTGAGGGCGCACCGCTGACATGGCACGGCTGCCATCGGAAGCTGCTGTCTGCAGGAGCCGCCGTCGGCCCCCACCTCGGGTGGCCCGCCTGGTTATGTCCAGATTCCTAGCTGGGGGGCCGAGGTCTGTCTCTCCTCCCGGGGTGGTCATCTCAGAAAAACATACAAGGCACTTTCCGGGACATGAAGGAAACATTAAAACTGTATCCTCAAGACAACTAGACCTGAACGGAGTACTCGGGCTTTGACAAAGATTCGAAAGTGTATCGAGGGACATTTTTCCTTTAAGTTCTGTTTTTTTTCCCTCAGTAGCTGCAAGATTAAATCTAGAACAAATAATTCTATAAGCACCCAAGTAGACATTTTATCTTGATTTCAAGAGCGGAGGTAAAGCGCTGTGGGTCTCCGGTGACGAGAGTCGGGGCGAAGTTCACCGCTGCCCTTTCTCGTGCCCAGCAAGCGCTCTGTTTCTAACATGGGCCGACGTGATCCTGTATCCGGGTAGGACCGCTGTGTTATTACCCAGGGTCCCTTACGAAAACATTAGGTTGCTTTCACACACATGTTAATAAGTACATTACTTGAGGATAATTTACTTGAGGTGTTATATTTCCTTTTGAACTGGAAAGAGTTCTCTAAGCTTTCAGGCAAAGATAAGTATCGGGCTCCTTAACGAAGTGAGCATTTTAAATTCCCACGCATCGTGGTCGGCAGCCATTTTCGCAGGACAACGGTAATGGATCGTTACACAGCAGACATCCTCCCACGTGCTGCCGTGATCGGCGGGTCGCGTGACTGAAAAGGCCCTACCTGAGAGCAACTCTTACGTGTGAAAAGGGGTTCTTTCCAGAATGCCCTCAAGCACGTATCTCGTCTCTGCACTAGGACTGCGAGCTCAGGTTTATCCACTGCGCCCCCCAGGACTGCGGCGTCTCCTCTCCCACGCTGGCTGGAGCGCAGGCCGTCCGCCGGCAATTCTCGCTCAAGCCAAGCCGCTTCTGGGCCTGCGTGTCCTGACACAGGACACAGCCCGCGACCTGGCGGACGGAATGGTCTCACCGCCTTTCTATCCTGTGTGGATAAAAGCCGCTGTGCTGAGTGAGAGAAGAACGAGGACTCAGGAAGGTGTGGCCCGGGAGGGCACCTCTGTCAGTCCCCTGCCTCCCGTCAGCCCTGGACCCCGCGGAAGGGGGCACATCTCCAGCCTTAGACATCAGTGTAATGGGAAGAAGGGTGGCATGGGCATGGCTTTGCTGGTGGAGGGCTGCAAGTGGCTAGACGCTCCAGGCACGGGGTCTGGAGGCTGAGAAGTGTCTCGGGGCATCACGGCACCTTGCGGCACAACCTCACTGTTTGTGTGTCAGCCATGTAGCAAAGGCAATGTCACGGGGAAGGTGGTTCCCGGCCTGAGGGCACGAGCCGCTCAGGAATGCACGGGTCCTCGGGCGGGGACACAAGAAGTTCCCCAGGTGTCCTGGGCAAGGCCGCCCCGCTCTTCAGGCAGCACGGGGTGGGGGGTCTGTGGGGGGAGACAGTCCTTCTCCTTTCTGACTGCGCCGCCCGCTCTGTCTCTAACAGGGGTGACTGTGTACTCAGAATTCCACCAAACAACACAACACTGTGAAACCTTTCCCAAGGAAAACAATGTTTGAGAACCATGAAACAGAAACAGTACGTGAGTGGAAATGGCACAACACTGGAACAGGGGTTCTCGGATTCTCAACATGCGGCTCGGGGACGTGACATAGCCGGCAGAGCTGAGGCTGGACTTGGACCCTTTCGTTAGCTGACCGCGCCCCCCCGCCCCCCGACACTTCGCCCCACAGACCAGACCCTTGGGTCCCATTTGTAACACTGAGAGGGCGAAACTGGGAAGTAGAAACACGGGGGCTTGTCCTTTCCTTTGCTTGTCGTGTCCTCTGTTACTGAGACAATAAACTTTGTACTTAAGTACCAGGGCAATTTTGACCAATGTTCTCATTTTACTTCATCTATAAGATCTTTTTCATTTTTTCACTTGTATACATTAAAACAAAACAAAACAAAACTAGCTTTTTTTGTCTAATGCCAACCCAACCATAAATATCTGAAACTGCAATTAGACACTTTGGGATTTTCTTCCACAAACTAAGGGCCGCGCGCGCGTGTGTGCATGTCATCAAACAGCCCCTATTACTTCTGTCTCCGTCTGGGACAACCTTAGTGACAACAGCGAGTTCTGCTTCATTCAGAAAAGCATGGGGGGCATTTCTTCTGCTTGGGCACACTTTTTCTTTTTCAGCTCTGTTCTCTCTGGACCCCGGGCCCCATGCCGGTGCCCCAGGCCAGCACACAGTGGGGCGGGGTGCAAAGCCCGTGTCTGTGCCCACCAGCCACCACGTTAGCGTAAAGAAGTGGGAGGCGCAGGCCAAAGGTCACTGAGGACACGGGGCCCATGTCCGGGGCACCACTGTGGGAGCGTTCCCTTTGCAGCTCGGAGAGGAGTGCGCCTTGCTGGCTTGGACACTCGTAAAGCACCCCCGTCCCCCATTCCGCCTGTTCCTGTCCGAACTCCGGCCACGCACCTGTTCCTCTCAAGGGGGTGACGTTTCCCTGCCTGTGGATTTTCTCACGTTGCCTGTCTGGTCCGACACCTAAATCATGGACAGCGGCGTGAACCTTTGAGCATGAAATGACTTTTCAAAGCTGCGCTTCTCACGGCCCAAGAGAAAGCCGCTCTCAAACATGAATGGCCCCGCCGAGCCAGGCGTTTGAGAAGGTTGAGGGTATTTGATAAGCGCCACACGGAAACGTGTGGCGTTTAATTAAAATTGGTCAAGGAGCTGTGACAGAGAGAAAAACAGAATCGGCAGGTCGCCCAGTTGGAGGCGGCCACAGCCTCCCAGCCGTTCACGCCCTCGGTGCCCTTGACCACCACGCCCTGTCGGTGCCCTTGAGAAGCTTCTAGACATCATGTTTCACATTCAGGCAGAGGCTTCCTGATGCTCAGCCTCATGAGTGTCAGAAACGGCAAGAAGTAAAACTTCCTGGCCCCAAAGTGCCATAACCTGTCTTATCCTCTTTATCATGTTTTTTAAGTTTCCCCCCCACTTTACATACTTAGATAGCCAGACCGTCTCATACCGTAGCCAGTTGCTACTTATGGCTACTACACTTACATTTAAATGAATAAAAATAAAACTCAAAATTAAGTTTCTCACCCGCCCTGGCTAGGTGTCAGGGCGTCAAAAGCCACGCGTGGCCAGTGGCTACCCAGTGGGCCGCACGGGTGGGGACCTTCTCCATCACCGCAGGAAGTTCTACTGAACGGCAACCCTGGCCGGCCCCAACATTAGTCTCCCGTCTTCATCCTAACACGCGCCAGCGCTCAGGCCACAGACCACTGCTAAGTGTCCTCCTCGGCTTCAGCCCCCCTTGCCCCCTGCCCCCCGGCCCGTGGACGCGTCCCTGCCTTCCTAACTGCAGCTTTCCACGGCCGTCAGAGCACGGCCCCGGTTCACCGCCTTCCGGTGCCAATTCCCCCAGTGGGAGCCCCGGGGTCACTCCATGTTTTCATGCAGAACACCGCCTTGCTTGTCACCGCACCCCAACGCCCTGGGATGTGCCTTACGGGCCCACTGACCTCTCCGTGCCCACGCCCGCGTCCCCTTTCCGCTCTCCGTCCTGGTTGGGCGCCTGATCTCCTGCTCCACCTCTGCCCCTCGTCACGCACCGTCGAACCGGTGTGACTGTCCTCACTCTGCTCCACAGATCCTTCGTTCCATCGAGCCCATTTCCGTTCTCGCTCCTGCGGCGCCGGACCTCCTGTCTCCCTGCTCTCCTCTCGCCCTGTCGTGTCTCCGGAGCCCGTCCTCCGCGCGCCTGCCCTGCCCAGTGGGGCCCTGTGCGGCCCAGCTGCCCCGGGTTAGGCTGTAGCTCTGCTCCGGGTGAGATTTTAGCCGACAGCGCGGGAAGACCGAAGGCGCACCCGGCGACGCCTTCTGGGACAGCCAGAGCATTCCCGGACAGCATTCGGGAAAACGGGACCAGGGCAGGAGAGCAACCCAGGGGCCGGGACACAGGCCGGTTGTATCGTTTTTTTCTCTGGGACATTTGAAAGCGTTGGGGCTACGGCAATGACCCTGCTTGGACTTTCCGGGCTGTCGTGCCTGGAGTTCAGGCCTTAGGGCACATCCTTAAATAACGCATGCGCCTCTACAATACTTCGCGCTGACGCAAGATGAAACGGATGCTTCTCAAGCACACAATTTCGTAAGTCTGTGTACATACCAGTGATAAGTTCCGCGCTCATCCCCGTTGCCGAGGTACAGTCAATACGGGGCCCAACGGACCTAGCGAGGGGTGACCCGAGTGGTTGTGCACCTCAGACGCCAACGTGGGGGATGGGGCAGGCCCCAGGACGTCACTCTGTGACGACCACAGCGCACCAGCACCCTTCCTACATGCCAGTGTTTTACTTCCGCTCACTGCGACGCTCTGGGGAAGGAACACGTGAGCAACCTGTCATGAGGGTTTATTTCCGGCTGCACTTGGCCTCTGCGCTGGCACAGCGCACGCCCACCGGAGCCCAGGCACAGGCCCGGCTCTGTGCGCTCCGGCACGGAGCGGCTGGCCCCGTGGGGCGGGGATTCAAGGAAAGGGAGCAGCGGTCGGGGTCTGAGCTTTTGATTCATCAGTCCCCGTGCAGCACGGGGTACGCGTCTGCAGGCTTCTGATTAGCGTTTTTCTCAGCTGGAAGCCCCCGCACGCTTCGTTTATAATGACCCCGTGGAACGACACACTTTCGCTCCTCCGTGGGGGGTCCCATTGTGTTTGGGTGGCCGGTATTCCAAAGAACAAAATAATTGACACATTTTCTTTCAAGACCCAGGGCACGGACAATAGCTTGTATTACACGGACATAGGATTGTACTTTAAAATAACAACGTCCGAAAACAAATTTTAATCTGGCAAATTGCTGATGCAGGCTGGATAATTTTTGCGGAAGGGAGGGCTTGGTCAGACACCGCCAGAAACTCTGATAAAGAAAGATAATGACGATTCCTCCGCAAGGGAGCCTTGAGCTAGACACAGACACACACCCCCTGCAGGTGACACAGGGTCGAGCACCCGTCACACAGGTAATGGGGACCTCATCTCCGATAACAGATGACCTGCGTCTATTCCCAGCTCGGACCCTCGTACATTGTCACGTTTTCTTCCATGAGACAGGCAATTATTTCCATTCAAAATTCGGTGGCAAGTTCTTGCTGAGCTCCGACAGTTCGGTGTCCCCGGATGTACGCCAGGCGCCCACAGTGCTTCCTCTTTCCTTTGCCTCCACAGATACTGGAATAGCCACGAAGACCAACGCGTGCCACCGCGGGGGGCCAGTTCTTAAGTGAGACTAGCCACCGGCCTCCCCATCGATGGAAGAGCAAAGACGTCAGCATGCCTAGTAAAAGGTGATTTTTAAAGTGTCCACAACAATTAGAATACGGAAACACTGTCATTTCAAGATTCAGTCAAAGATTTAGTGGTAAGCACTCAGGTATCACTGGGATGTTTTTAAAAATTCATTGATTTTCAAGGGGGGGGAGCAGAGAGACAGACGGGGAGAGAGAGAGAGAGAGAGAGGAAACACTGACTTTTTGTTCGACTTACGGATGCATCACTGGTTGATTCTTGTCTGCGCCCCGACCGGGAATCAAACCCACAACCTTGGAGTATTGGGATAATGCTCTAACCAAGCAAGCTGCCTGGCCAGGGCTTAACTTGGATACTTGAGACTTGGTTTTAAACAGTAACAACAAAAATTTAAAACATAAAATAAAACAGCCAATGGTAAGCCCGTTTCCATCATCCCTGACACTCACCCTACACGTAAGCATGCCCTCAGGTGAGGATAAAAGAATAAACAATGACATAACATGGGAGGGCAGCCAGCCCACAAACACGCTCCAAGAAATGACACCAGCTGGATCCCGGAAATGATGGCGGCCGCTGGTCCATACACATTCCATATAGAAGGAATGCAAGGACGAAGACGGAATCGTCGGTAACGCCACTCTGACTGCCCCTTCTCAACCAGGCGGGGCTTTCCGGCCTAAAAATTTGCACTTGGAACCAGCTCCCGAGTCTCGCTGATGCTGCTCGTCCAAAGCCACACTCCGGGGAGCCCCCGTGAGGACCGAGGTCATTCACCTGAGCTGTGGCAATCTTCTGTGGGAGAATGAGAACACGGGAATGCGGCCGAATGCCTGTCGCTGCACTGCTGATATCCACTGCACCTTTAACGCAAGCATCGCCCGCCGCCAGTCATTCCTTTCGGCGAGCGCTGGGGTGGGGGCCCTCTCGACCCACCGCCCTCGGCTGACCCACGAGGACCCCGTGTCGTCACACAGCTTGTCCTGGAAGAGACCCAAAGTCAGTCAGGGCAGATGGCTGAAAGCCCGTGAGTCTGCAGGCCACATGGCGTTTGCACAGGAATTCTAGAATCGCACAATGAGGTCCACTTGTCAGGGTCTCGCCTGCAGGTGCCTGGCAGACGGGGGGTTTCCTAGTCACGTGCGGCCCCTCCGTCCCCTTCTCCGACGACCGAGAGACAGAAGTAAGCAACTCTCCAGGCACGTCCAGTGTGGGAGCTCCCAGCGGGGCCTATACCCCATGTGCTGAGAATTTCAAGAGAATCCAATGGGGCTCGATGGCCTGAGAAATAAACCAACTGTCCAGCACTGAAGGGGTGACTCAGCGTTCTGGGGTTATACTCCAGTCCTGGGAGGAGGGTTTCAGCGCCATGGTTACTGAGCCCACGTGTTGTTAGCAGTGAGGACACAGGAGATGACTGATGATAACCATCTCAATAGGCAGGATTAACCTCTTAATTCCAAAACTAAAATTACAACTGAAGTCAATTTTATGGTATGCGTTTGGAGAGTCTTAAATTGCAGGAGTCCAAAAGGAATGCGTAGGCCTTAATGATTGGCTGCATTCATGGAAATAGTACTTCAAGTATCTTTACAAATGTCACCATGTTTTTTTCATTTGCCTTGTTAAAATGAACAACTTGATTTACTCTCTTCTCTGCGGAAAGGCGTGGGGAGTGCTTTGTGGTGTTATACAGAAAAAATGAACTTTTGTTACACCAACATGAAAATCGCATTTCCTTCGCCCACGCAGGGCCCGACGTTTGAACACAGTCTGTACATCGGGCTACCAAAGTGCTCACAGGGTGAATTTAGTTTGAGGACCTGTCCCCGCAATGACACAGGACGGTGAGTACTCGCGGCTCTAGAGCTGCACCCTCCAAATTGCTTCTCTAATGAAGTTCCCATCGCAGAGCTGGCTGGTAGACGGCGTCTGAGTCTTCCGGCTGACGGGTGACGTGCGAGAATTCTGGTCAATGCGGCACCAAAATGATGAGGGGGTGACCGAGGACTTGGGAGAGTTGGCACGGGAGGGGTGGTGGTTGCTCAGGAGATCGATGCCCGGACGAGCGGTTGGGAGTAAGTCCTCCCCACGCTCTGTGAGAGGACAAGGGTGCCGTGCTCTAAATCAACGAGGTAGACAAAGACTGGGGGAGACCCTTCCGCGGGCGGCCCAGGGCAGGTGGAGGCCAGGCGGCAGTACGCTGCAGGAGGGCAACCGTCTGAGACACAAAGCAGACGTGTGTTCACGAAAGCCGAGGGCCTGAGGTTCCGGTCGGGGCCCAGGGTGCCCGGTTAAAACAGCTGACCTGGGCTAGGGCCCCCCCGTCCTGGCTCTGACGGGGTGGGCAGTGTGGCAGGAGGTCTGCTGTCGGACACGCCCGATACCCTGATTAAGGAACACACCGGCCGCCCGGCAACACGGTGCCAAGTCCGGAACATCTGTGGAGCCTGACCGCAGACCAACCGCGCAGGCCCGTCGGGTTAAGCAGCTGTCCGCGTGAGTCTGCAGCCAAACGAAGGCAGTGTCAGAAACTGTACGATTTGCATAGTGCTTTTCGTTTTCTTTCTTTGACCCCTTGGATTAGATTTTTCAGTCTGAACTTAAAACATATCGAATTCAAATCAAACCTAATAAAGTGCATGGTAAAAGCCCTTAATTACACACACACACACACACACACATGCTCTGGCTTCTCCCACCTACCAACACACACACACACACTACAATGAGATGCATAAAAAACTATATTTCTTACAAATAGGGAATGAATACATAAGTGGTTTGTTATATTTGAATAAATGTAAATAAATTTGAATATAGTTAATCAAATCTGGATATAAAATGTGCTTCCGATTTAGCTATATATACCTAGTACTTTTCTCCCCTGTGGTCATCTTAGCTAAATAATTATTCTTTCTTGAAACTAGTCCAGTGCATAAACTTGAGGCCACCTATAAAAAGGGGACAGCTGTTTCATTTGGCCAGGATCACCTGTGATGACACTGGGCCCACCTGGATTGTCCGGCATCACCGCCCATCGCAGGGTCCTTCTGAACAGAATCACACCGGCCGAGTCCCGTCTGTCAGGCAGAGTAACATACCCACAGTCTCCGCACATCAGAACATGGACACCTTTGGGGGCGTTATGCTGCCGACAGAAGAGACTTAGGGTAGGGACGGCTTCCAAGAAGTGCGTCACTACCAACTGTGCTAATTCTCTTGGCGACAAGACACCAAAGGGCCAGACCAAAACACACACTCTCACTGGGTGGGCTGCCTCCCAGCAGGGAAGAGAAGGACGGAAGAAGAAGGGCTATGTACCCCCCAATTCCTTGCCCCAAAGCCATCGTAGGTCCACAACTGCTCCCCACTGGAGGAGGAGGGAGTGGGGAGTAGAGGGCAGGAGTCTTGTGCGGACAGGTGACAGGTGTTCTTCCCCCTGGAAAAGCAAAGCGAGAGAGGCAGGAGACGCCTCCCTCGCACGCACGCCTCTCACAGGCCGCCGAGTGCCTGAGACCGCGTGCGGTAGCCCCAAGTGATTGTATGTCTTCCTGGGGACACATGCGAGTCATTAAAACCCATCTCGCAACGTCAAGAAAGGATGAAACATTTCCAAAATCAAATAGTACAGTTAAAAATAAGCTTCCACTCCGGTTGTTATAAAATTGTGTCCAAAACAAACTAAACAACCCATAAATTCTCATCGCACAGTCAACTGGGAGCACACCAGAAAGAAGAAGAGCCAAAATGACCGGACAGGCGCCACAACGACCTTTGAAATAAACATTACGGTCCGTTCTTAGGAACTTTAGACATTAAGAGAAAAACAATGAGTACCAGCCCAGTATTACAATTTAAGAAGAAGAAAAAGTAGCACTGTTTCTTAGAGGGGAAATAAATTCTTCCCTTTGGAAAAACAGAAGCGACGCGCTTTTCACCTAGAAAATATTTGCCTGTTTCGGATGATGTCGGTGACCACAAAGGAATGCAAGGACAAGAAATTCCTTTCATGACTAATGTCTAAAATCATTTGAAATTCTCAGTGGAAACCCCACAGCCACGATGACGTTCTGGTTCCATAACCAGCAGAAGAGAATCCGCACCCTCTCTGTTCGGGAGAATGAAGTGAAACTAATGGGAGCCCCACGCAGGCTCTTCCTCCCACACGCACTGATGGAGGCATTGTCCCCTTTCCCCAGAGTTGTCCAGGAGTCCCCGCGCAGTTCCGAGGGAACGGGGCGTCTCTACACAGAAGTTTCATGGGTAGGCCCCCCAGTCCCGAACGAGCCGTGCCGGCCAGCAGCTGCACCATCCCCCGGAGCGAGACCACTGCCGCCTGGCCATCATTTCAGGGCGTCTACAACCTGGGGGCGTGGTTGCGAAATCTTATCCCTCCCCATCCCTTTGCACTCGGCTCTTGGCCGTGGATTCTTGGCAAAACGTATGGGTTTGTTTCAACAAACTTTCGGCTGCCCTGGCAGGATAATTCGAATATAAATGGATCCAGCTACTTGCGAAAGGTCAACCTCATCGGATGGGATCAGCAAGATTTTCCCCGCTTCTTCCAACAGCTCATCCCATATAACACAAGAGTTTTGTTAGAACTGTTTAGATGGCGCAGTGTTTACTGAGTACTTAGCCGGCTGCTACTCCGTGAGGAGTGCGGCAAGCCATCCCACAGGGATCGCCCTGCCCGCCCCTGAACGGGAGACGCTCACGCACACCCCGTCACGCGCACGGCGGCGCTGTCTCCAGAAGAGGGCAGGGAGCTTGGCTCTTAATGGTTTCATGAGCAGGTGGGTGGTCAGGCGCCTCCCATGGCCCCGAAAGAGAGAGGGGCACCTGTCTGGACTACAGCCAGGCTCGGGTGGAGCGCTGCCACCGTGTGGGACTCCGGCCGTGCCCCGAGCGGAGCCCCGGCCCTGCGGTGTATGCCGAGCAGCAACGCACCCAGTTCTCGTGCAGGGAAGGCCGGACTCTGGCCGGCTTCCGGGCGTTTCCTTCGTTTCCCTCTTCTTTGTCCTACGCTTGAGGTCACTGTGGGCTTTGCTCCCAGTCCCTTGATAGAGTCTGTGCTGAGTTCTCAAGACGGAGCTGCAAGCGGACTCCTGCCGGCATGCGACGTCTGGGTCCCCGAGGGCGCCCGGGCTGGACTCTCCCTGCTCCTTCCGGCTGGGCGGTCCCACAGCGTCCACCTCCGCAGCGTGCGCACCCAGGGAAAGCGCTCGTCGGCGTCAGGGCAGCTCGCCCAAACCAGCGACAGAAAAGGAACGCAGAGCCGCGGCCCCCGCGCACGTGTCTCTGCACGCATCCGCACGCCGGTGGTCACAGCGCAGCATAGGGCTGCTCTGCGGTAGCGCGTGCTCGGGGCTCAGCAGCGAGTCCTCTGCATTCCGCAGCACGGAAGCGGTTCTGACTTTCAGCGACTCGTGTCCTGAGAGCGTGGGTCAGCCTTAACAGCGGCTCGCGGCTGACGTCTGTGCACCAGCTTCGCGAGGCTTCTCCGCAGGAGAGCAGGCGCCGTGTGAAGTCCCGGAGGGTGAGTGCGCCCCAGGGGTGACAGAGGGCTACGGAGACTCGACACGGGTGGCGGCCTGTGCGCACAGCCCTGCTGTGGGACTGCCAACAACGGTGCGGCCTCAGCGAGAACAGAGCCCCACCTGGATTGCTTCGGGGGTCCACAAACCCCAGGCCCTCGTGCTCTGTTTGCCTGTTACGGAAAATAACCCCTAAACTGTCCTGGTCTGCTTATCTGCACGTGTGACCCGCGGCCGGCTTCCTGGGTTGCGAGCAACGCTGTGTAAGTGCTGGGGTCCCTGGTTCTCTCAGACACACAGCCTGGACCCGGCGGTGACAAGTTATCTGCACATGGGAGTCCCACCGCCCGCTGGTGTGCGGGGGCCCGAGCCCGCTGAGTCTCGGTCCCCAGTGGCAGGGAGCAGGCCAGTGCTGTGGGACAGCCCGGCCACAAGCACACCCACTGTTTTCAGCTAAGGTGCTGGTTTGGTGACACAGACTACAGACGGACGTTCCAGGTATGGCGACCAGTTTCCTCCTTCCCTCGGAGGTGCTATTGCATGTGCCTGAGCCTCACCCTTCAGCTTTTGTCAAGCAGCGCTCAGTCCTCCGGTGCACCCAGTCGCTCCTCCAAAGAGGGAAACCGTGAGGACGGTCCTCAGTTCCGTGCAGGGCTAATTTTAATGCGCTTCACATATGAAAAGGACGGTCTCTCTGCTTTGTTTACACATCTAAACAATAGGTAGTCCAGGGAGTAGAGCACCTCAGGGTTTACAGGGAAGCTTCTGGCAACACTGCTATGGCATGGTCATTAGTTCCCCGACTTTCACCGCCGCGCGTAAAAGCTGACGGAAACGGTGGACGTCGGCGTAAACGCTCACCTCTAAACCTTGGAGAAGGCTCGGCCAACTAGGAATACAAGGAACGGCTGTGCTGTACCTAACAGCCGACCATAAAGCACTAGCTGCTGTGCGAGGCTCGCTCCGTAGTCAGTCCAGCTCAGGGCTTCTCCGAGCCGGCAGCACCGAGACCCTGGGCCCCGAGGACCCACCCTGTGTGTTGCAGGACACTGACCAGCTCCCATGAGCCCTGCCCCCTTGACGTCTGCATCCCCAACCCCTTCGGCTACGTCTCCCACCAATGTCCGCAGGCACGGCCCCGTCAACAGTGGGGACTGCACCCTACGGACGAGCGAGCGAAAGGAGCACCCACGTGAGGAGTCCATCACCGAGATCCTAACGGGGGAATTGGCTCAACACCTCCTGAGCGCCCTCAGGGGCCAAGCGCTGTGCAAAGCATAGGCGCAGTAACAGCGAAGACGGCTTCTCCCCTCCGAGGGTGCAGTGCCCAGGCAGGGGGAAGACCGTCCAATGTTGTAAACGCACGCTGCCACCATGACGGAAGCGCCAGATTGCCCCAGGACGTGTGAGTTCTTCCGCACGCGGGCGGCCCTGGCCCTGGAGTTGCTATCGCCTGAGCTCGCCTGCAACCCAGAAACCGCTGGTGGTCTCCGTGGGCGCAGGGGGCTGGGAGACTGGGAGTCCGAGGCCGCCCACAGGCTTATCAGGAAGCAACTCGACCCCAGGGAACGGGGAAGGGAATGCAGAGAAGGGCAAAGGGGTCCTGAGAAAATGCCGCAGGACAAGGGAGGACAGCTGGCAGGTGTGCGCTGGGCCGGGGGTGGGGGAAAGGAGACTCCGGCGAGAATGGGTCCTCCTGTCCTGGCTCTGGCATGGCTCGATGCTGACCTCTGATAAACCCGAGTTACAGGCCGGGCCTGGACGGGGACACTGATGGGAATCTGATGTCTGAATGGTCGGCTTCCTCCGGGCCAGCGCAAAACAAAGCGGTGCTGTCAACATCTGCAAAATTAGTATCGGAATCATTCCCATGACTTTGGTATGCGAACAAAAAACTGTCTAAGAAATTCAGTTTTCGGTAAATCAAGTAAACTAAACTTATAAATCTATGAAATCATC